>JASDQU010735445.1:95435-122311 GCA_032191745.1 Picea mariana
CGGCTTTAGGCCATTAGTTGTAATTATACCTCCTAGTCTCCTATATATACCAAGGAGACATTTTCATTTTGAATCATCTTGTACTTGAACATTTAAGTGGGGTAAAAGGAAGTTGCCCCCTCAAAGAGGCTTATTATCTAAAATTATCTCTTTTTCAAGGCGTTGAGTACTTTTTCTGAGGTTTTTCTATGCTATATTTATATTTGGTTCTTAACAGTTTGACTGAATAATTCGTGTCGTGTCCATCTCTCCCACTGTTTCTGAGAAACCCTAAAAATTTATTCTCAATCTACAAGTGAAAAAATTGAGAAATCACTGCAGAAAAGGTACTTTTAGAGGCAGTCACACCTTTTCTTAAGACACAGAGCGCCCAGGTCACACTGTGTTAGTGTTTTGGATGCAACCACTCCAGAAATAAAAAAATTGTAAGTCTGGGTGCAACGGTCTCTCCTTTCAACAAGGAAAAGGTGTGATGGTTGCGCTTTTCGACTAAGAAAGGGCGTGAATCTGTCTGTTACATGGATTTTTCTCACTGAAACTCTTATTTTCCTTATTCTCTGTCTTGTCTGGCTTGCTCCTAGCAACTTAACTATGATATTGTGTCAATGTTTCATCAAAACCTTCACAGGAGACCTAGCTAAAGCAAGTACAAACAAAGCTTATCGAGAAAGGACGAGAGATTCAATATGGAAGAATGAGAAAATATATTCACATTACTCCAATGAGATAACCAATGATGATCATTGTGATATATTAAATGAGTGGAATACACTCATATATAGGAAAGAACATTCCATAATTAAGAAAAACAATCAAGCAATTAACTTTCCTTAGGAATGCGTGCATGCATAATAGTGATGATCTAAATAGAAAGTCTAAAATAGAACTAGTTAGTTAACTCCCATTGAACTAGTGTGTCGAAAATATAAATTTCTCCAACATTGTTATCTTTTTGCTAATGTGAAAATATGGGTGTTTTCTTTTAGCATTATTGTGTGAACCAAAGGTTGCATTTTAATCAGGTTTTGCATCAATCTACCTATGTTTTGAAGACCGTGAGTTGACAATGAGTTTTTGGTTCTCAGAATCATACAGAGAGGCATGCGATTGACATTTTGTTCTTTGATGCAAACAAAGGCATTGATAACAGAGATATATATGCTTGAAGAGGAAGTCACTAATTAAGAGTAGTACATTATTTCTCTCTATAGAAATATGTTTTATCAATGCATAGTTGGATCATTGTCAACACAAAATTCAAATAAGATGTCACCAACACATGCGAATAATGAAGACAAAAATATTCCAAGTATGATTTCAAGGACTTTGTTCACACCAAACAAGTTTCCCCCTCCACACCATTATGTTTCTACCTCCAACCAAGTTTTTTAGATTGCAAATACACAGTTGCAGTCGAAGACAATGCATGCCTCATTATTGAGTACACCATTAACCATGGATGAAATAACTCAAAGTCCGCATTATCAATCTGCTTCTAGGGGGAAGGTATAAGCAACACACTTGGGGCTAAGCTTATCAATTAGTTTCCTTTCCTATTACACATTTTTTCTTAAAGTAGATTGATTAATTAGGTTACAAACAAAGCCCAACACTCATCTATTTGTTCCATGGGAAATCTCTGCAAGGTAAGATCTACTATAATGTCGTAGGCGAGAGAAACCCCTATCGTTAGTTGAGTCGTGGTATGAGATGGGAGCAATAGTCACATACACCCTTTTACCATATTCGAACTCGGTAAACTATGATTCATTTACTTAGGTTTGGATTAAACCTATTCACTGAAGCAAAAGATTGTGCGAAAAATTTCTTAGGGTGAGAAACATTACCGATTTAGACGACATTGTTGGTCTAGGTGGGATCCTTTGTCGTTGTCGCTTTCTATCTCATTGTGGTTCTTGTTGCTCTCTCTCTCTGTGGCTCTTTCGTGGGGTCATTGTGTCTCCTATTATCACTCTTTGTCTCTGTGGTTGGGGTCTTGTGAGGGTTCTATTTGCAGGCAAGGTTGATGCACACGAGTTTTTGTTGAGTGGGTTATATGTTATAACAAGCATGTGTGTGTGTGTTATATATGTTATAACATATTTATAACACACACACACACACACACACACACACATATATATATATATATATATATATATTTTTCTATGTGTGTGTGTGTGTGTGTTATAACATACTTATATTCACTAATCCCTCTTAACCATAAATAAAATAACACATAGGCCCAATTTGTATCAATCATATAATTCCCCAAAATATTTTAACCCTAACTACGAACCTTTATCAACCTTATCCCCTTTTAATACTAGCACCTATAAACCTTATTCCTAGTTGTTGCAGATCGAGATGGGTTAAAATTTGTAATATTTATGGGACAAGGATTATAAGCATCGTGGGTGATAAGGACATTAGGAATTATGACGACAACGATGACGATGATGATTAACCCATATAATTAAATATCATCCTCGAGAACATTGTCATCTACATCTGGCTCAACGTCTTCGACTTCGTTTGATGGTGCATTTACCCTGATGACAATGACAATAACAATTATGATAATGATGACGAGGATGATGATGATGATGACAATGATGTCGATGACGATGATGATGCGGAGGAAGAGGAGAACAACAATAATGTTGATTATGGTGTTGACAATGATGACGACGACGACGATGATGATGATGACAATGAAGATGACGATGACGACTACACGACACTGACAATGGTGACGATGAGGAGGAGGATGAAAATGTTGATTATGATGCTGACGATATGATGATGACAACATCCCTAATCTAAAAAAAGAGACGAGGGACACAAACAATGGTGTGTAGCATGAAACTAGTCAAAGAATTAGAAGAAAAATGCATCACAAAAGTTCATAATTTCCATTTTGACATATCATTTTCTTTGATTGTAACTTGAAGATGCTTGGAAAAAAATAGAAGTCCACTTTTAATATTATAGAACAAATAAATCGTCATTGCAAGGAAGAATGTACTTATCTTTGATGGTGACTTAACTCAAAGTTTTATAGTACCTAGACACTCTTTGAAAGCCATTTTTCTTCTTCAAAACAATCAAATGTCCATGAGCAACGTGAGACCCATAGGAAGTACAAAAGAAACTTAATATATATTTTTTTTTAAATAACACATCATCTTGCAAGAAAATAAGAATGATATGTTCATTTGTAGGTAGGTAGGGTTAGAAATAAATTAGAGGTTAAAATGTCTATGTTTTCCATAGATTAGGTTTTTTTATACTTATATATATATATATATATATATATATATATATATATATATAAGAGGTCACAAGTTCAAATCTAGAAGGGGGTTAGGGTATATATACCTCTGTAGACTTTAGCAGTCAAATGGTTGTGCGGAGGGGGTCCCTTGTCCCAAAAACAAGGGGGTCTCATACATCAATTTGGTGTTTGGCTTGGTCGTGACCTTAAAATTAGATTATTATTATTGTTATTATTATTATTATATATACACACACATCGTGTATCCCTCGACATACCCATTTGGAGGGGGCGTCACGTTTCTAGGCATTCCCATTTCTAAAACTAATACATGTTTATGTTGAAATATTGTAATTACGAAGTATATTCTAATTACAATTAAGTTATTATTGAATAGATCAATCCCCTTTTGTGGATTGATCATGTCGGGACTTATGTATGACCAAATATCCTTTTGTGGATTGATCAAAACCTAGTTAAATGGTGCTAATTGAGAATTCGACTCCTAGGGATAATTAATGTGGTTTTAGCCACTAGTTGAAGAAGTCAGTCTAGCTTGGTGAAGAGACACAACCCTAGCACTGCTCAGCTAGTATAAATAAGAGAGGATATCTCCTCATTCTCTCTCACTCAACCACTCATCTAGTGCGCACATTTTGGAGATAGATGTTGTTGCCAAAAGAAGGAGAGAGATGCGCATGCTCAATCTTGGTTATTCTTGGTGGTCTTGTCTTTTATCTTGGCATTATATTGGCAATCTATATTAAGGAAGTGTTTGCTAGATTTTCTCCCCCATGAGGGTTTCCCACGATAAAATGTTGTGTACCTTGTGATTGTGTTTCTCTCAATGATCCTGCTTATGCTATTATTGTATAGTAAATTGAAAAGAACTTAATAACAACTCTAAATTTAACATGGTATCAGAGCTAAACTGAGTAGAGCACCTTTCACTGAGTAACCAAAAATGCCAATGTTGTCGTACAAGAAAATTAGGAATTTTTGTTGGAAAAGAATTTCTAACTAAAAACCATCTAGGGAAGTGTGGCCTAGCCTAGCGAACTCATTGGCAGATTGAGTGCACCTTTTCAGTGGCCAGGGCCTCCAGAAAGTGAAACCCTAGTTTTCACTGGTGCCAGAAAACTAGGAAACCAGAACCAGTACCAGGAGTACCAGTCCAGATTTTTGTAGGCCCGATTTCAAGGGGTAAAATTGAAATTAGACTTTTCTAGCCTACTTGCCTCAACCCAGTGCATCTAGTCCTTGGATCAGAATTCCAAAATTTGAAAGTTGAAAAATTAGGGTTTCCTCATAAAACCCTAAGTTTCAATTGCAGTACAAGTTACAGTTACAGTTGCATTATCAATTGCAGTTGCAGTGCTAGTTCATTCATGCCAGTTGCAACACTAGCTGCAGTACCAGTTGCAGTGAAATTTTTTGTGAAGTGTTGGGACTATTGTCCTATTGTCCTAGTACACCTTACCCTAGCAGGATACTGTTAGATGTATGCACTTACATATGTTTTAAAATACATTATTATTCTAAATGTTACTTGCAGGAGAAGGGATATTTTGTCATAGATCCAGAAGGATCTCAGATCTAGCACATTCAGAGGACTACTACACTCTAGAAGACAGGTTGAAGAAATAACTTTTCATCTTGAGTGAAGGAGACTTGGAAGAAAATCAACACACTCATTCTTGAAGACAAGACTCCAAGTTCCAGGTTTGATTGATTAAGTTGATAAGACTCAAATTTGCATTTGACAAATTTGATAACTACCTCATTACAAGTAAACACTATAGTTGAGATAATAGTATTTGAAAAAGTATTATCCTTGGTAGCATGTGAGCATATTGAGATTAATGCTTATTGTAATCATTTACCAGATACAACTAAGAACTCCTCTAGGATAAATTTCTCGTGTTGGTTCCAGGTTACCATGACGGAATTTTGGATCACAACACTAGAAGAGCATTGATCTCATTTCGTATTGTATTTCTTACTTTTGATCCTTGCTTTAGGCAGGTCACAAGTAATAGCTCTAGAGGACCTACTGTGATGATTGTTCTCACTATTGTTTTATTATTATAAAATGTATTACTTGTGTCTGTTGTTTCTCCCTTGTTGATCTTGTTTCAGGTCATAGGTGATAACCTTGAGGAAGTTATAGTGATGGTTGCAGAAGGAAACATATTAGATGAGACATGAAGCAGACTATGTACATGTTCATATATGTACCATAGAAGATTAAGAAGAAACTATTTTTTTGAGATACATAGTATCCCATATGGAGATTGATTGTAAGGAGCAAAAGGATCCAAAGATGACAAAACATTAGAACAAGAACTCACAGTAAACTTGTTCAAAGGATAATGAAGCCACCTTGACAAGAAGCATAATTTGTTTGAAGTCTGACTCAACTTTTCATATTAAGACTTGGTATTCAACATCAAGTATATCCCGTAGAGATGATGAAGCCATTGTAGACTCAAAATGAGCATGATCTCAGAGAGGATCAGATGGGAAAAGGAGACCATTTTTCAGGACTGAAAAACAGATGCCATAAGTTGAGAAGACTAGATCGTAGCTTCAAAGATCTCTAGGAGACATGAAATCTCCTGGGAAGATTCCCTTGTTTTAGTGTCAGAGAAGGAAGCCAGTCATAAGCACTGGATATGGATTTTTCCGTGAGACTAGAAGTCGGTGTTGACTTCCAAGATTGATCTAACAGATCAAGTATGTTGCAGATGTACAAAGCCTGATGTGTGTCCAGAGGATTCTCCCAGCAAGAGGGATAAGAATATGACAAGACACTTACTCCAATAACCGAAGAAATAGTTCCAGTATTTGTGAAGACAACCAGAACAACCATAATTCATATACAGTATGAGATATAGGGGGAGCAATCCCCATATTTAAAATTGAGTGGTAGTTGGTGCAGTACATTAGTAGGGCCATGGAGACATGACTACAATAGCAAATAGAGTTACCTCCATGAAAGAATAAGAGTTATTTTAAGTATCAGTTATTGAGACACTCTCAGTTTTAGATGAAGTTGTTGTCGTAATAGAGTAGAGGAACTACTCTTAGATTTCATCAGCTACAGTGAGAATAGAGCAAGTCATTCTTAGCTTCAGAAATAGTACCTACAGGTGCAAAGTCCCAGTTCTAGAGGAACAATTACAGAGAGAGTAGAGGACATACTCTCAGCCAGTGAGATAGATAGTGCTTTGCAGAAAGCACATAGAGCTAGCACATGATTGTGCAGATTGAAGTGTACCGGTTTGGTACAATGAGTTGTGAAAATTTGGTTTCGAAGTACATGACAAGAAGGCTCTGTATGGATTGAAGCAAGCTCCTAGAGCTTGGTATGGAAGAATTAACAGTTTCTTGAGGAACTTGGGCTTTACCAAGAGTAAAGTTGATTCTAACCTTTACTTCAAGGTTATGAATGATGAGCCAGTTATATTGTTTATATATGTGGGTGACTTATTCTTATCTGGAGAAGAAAATCTCATCATTGATTGTAAGAAGAAGCTCATTGCAGAATTTGAGATGAAAGACCTAGGCTTGATGCACTATTTATTAGGCTTGATGCACTATTTATTAGGCTTGATGCACTATTTATCAGGTCTTGAGGTTAGGTAGAGCCCAGAGAAGATGTTCCTTAACCAAGGGAAGTATGCAGTTGAAATGCTTAAGAGGTTTGATATGTTGGAATGTAAATCCATGAACACACCCATAGAAACAAAGTTGAAGCTCTTGGTTGATAATTCGTCAAAATTGGTTGATGCTACGATGTACAGACAAATCATCGGATTGTTGATGTATCTGACGAATACTAGGCCATATATATGTTTTGTTGTGAACACCTTGAGTCAGTATCTAGTAGAGCCCAGACGTGTTCACCTTGTTGCTGCAAAACATGTGATGAGATACCTTAAGGGTACGTTGGACTTTGGTCTCTATTATAATGGAGATCATGAAATTAGACTGGTTGGTTATAACGATTCAGATTGGGCTAGAAATGTTTCTGGAAAAAAGAGCACTTCAGGATGTTGTTTCATTTTGGGTTCAACCATGACTTCGTGGCAGAGTAGGAAGCAAACCAATATTGCTCTCAGCACAATAAAAGCAGAATACATTGTTGCATGTTCTGCCGGTTGTGAAGCCATATGGCTTCAGAAGTTGTTGATAGGTCTATTTGATCTGGAGATGGAAGCAACCATGATTCTATGTGATAACCACGGTTGCATAAAGATGACGGAGAACCCTTTGTTCCATGATAATTCTAAGCACATAGAAATCTGGTATCACTACATTCGTGATATGGTGCAGAGGGGAGTTATAAAGCTCCAATATGTTGGCATAGGTGAGAAAGTTGCAGATGTGTTGACTAAGCCTTTGTCTCATGTAAAGTTTGAATACTTTCGAGACAAGCTTGGTATAGTCCGAAAGGACCTCCCTCGAAGGGGGGAGTGATGTTGATGATATTATGATATCCTGACCAACAATGGGTAGCTTAGTTAGGATTTTATATCCTAGGAGACTGATCATCCCTGGATAGATCCCAAATGTCTGGTAAGGATGGTCTATCATAGTACCTATGCATGTATATGTTAGCTATGGTCAGTAGTGGTAGCTCCGTTAGGATTTTTGTAATCCTAGGGAATCTTAGGATTCCTGGGAAGATCTTGAAGGTCCAGTAAGGACAATCTATCAGAGTACCATGTGGTAGCTCCCTTAGGATTTTATATCCTAGGGAATCTTATGATTCCTGCGAAGATCCCTAGGGACTGTAAGAGTACCACAAAATGTTGTTGTTACACCTACCTCATTATGTTTCCCTATGATGATGATGTTGTTATCTCAGCCTTGTGTTGATGATGTTATCTCAACCTCATGTTAATGATGTTGTTGCTCCAACCTTGTGCTATTGATGATGTTGTTGTATCAGCCTCGTGTTGTTGATGATGATGTTGTATCAGCCTCATGTTGTTGTTGATGATGTTGTATCAACCTCGTGTTGTTGTTGATGATGATGTACCAACCTCGTGTTGGTGAGATTGTTTCTCTAGCTTCATGCTATTGAGGCTAATGCTTTAGCTTCATGCTGAAGATGATGATGCTTCTACTTCATGTTGAAGATGATGATGATGATGCTTCAACTTCATGCTGAAGATGATGATGATGACGCTTCAACTTCATGTTGAAGATGATGATGACGTTGCTACTTTAGCTTCATGCTGAAGATGTTGATGATGATGTATCATTCTTGTATTGATTGATGATGTTGTATTAGTGTTATACTAATTGATGTTGATGTAGAGAATGATGATGATGATACCATTCCAGGTCCATTCTATGAATGACGATGATGATACTATTCCAGCTCCATGTTGTGAATGATGATGTTATTGATGATGAGAAAAAATTTCGATGATTTATAGATGTGCCAGTCAATGTTCCATATGTTGATGATGTTCTTGCTCTCTCTCTCTCTCTCCCGATGATGTTGTGTTGAAGAATACCCTTCTTGTTAAGGGGGAGTGTTGAAATATTGTAACTATGAAGTATATTCTAATTATAATTAAGTTATTATTGAATAGATCAATCCCCTTTTGTGGATTGGTCATGTTAAAATATTGTGTAACTGCAAAGAATATTCTTATCCTCTTTTGTGGATAAAGATAAAATATATTTATTATTGATTAGATCAATCCCCTTTTGTGTATTGATCATGTCAGGCATTGTAATTGACCAAATCCCCTTTTGCGGATTGGTCAAACCCTAATTGTAATAGGCTAAATGAAAAGATGGCCCCGTAATATATTAAAGTGGTTATAACCACACAGAATGAGAAGTCATCCCTGCTAGTGAAAAGACACTTGTTCAGCACCTGCCAGATTGTATAAATAAGAGAGGCCAGGGCCTCATTTAGACACACACTCAACTCACTCATCTAGTGCACAAGTATTGAAGGAAGCTGCACTTACCAGTTGCCAGAAGAAGGAAGAGAGAGAGAGGCGCATCCTTGGGAGAGGAATTTCTGTGTTGTTTGGTTCATTATCTTGGCATTGTATTGGCTATCTATATTAAGGAAGTTTTGTTGGGTTTTCTTCCCCTTGAGGGTTTACCAGGATAAATGCTTGTGTACTCTTGTGATTGTGTTTCTCTCAGTGATCTTGTCTATGCTATTGTTATCTAGTAAATTGAAAGTAACCTAATAATAGAAGAAACTTTAACATGGTATCAAAGCTAAGCTAAAGAGAGCATCTTTCATAGGAAAAAGAAAAATGTCAATGTTGCCGTACATGAAAATTAGGGTTTTTTTATTAAAGAAGGTTTTCAACCTCAAATCCATCTAGAAAGGTGTGCCCTACCTTAAGGAACATTTTGGCATCCTCAGCGCACTTTTTCAGTGGCTAGATCTCTCGGAAAGTGAAACCCTAGTTTTCACAAAGTACCAGAAAACCAGAAGTACCAGTGTACTGGAAGTACCAGAAAACTAGAAGCACTAGTCCAGAAATCCGCAGATCAAGTTTGGAGGGGTAAAACAAGGATTTTCTGAAATCTAAACACACCAGGCTACTCGCCTCACTCCAGCGCATCTTTTGGTGAGTTCAGTTTTCAGATCCAAGTAATTTGATTTTTTTATTATTTCTATAGCCCGGAGGGCTAGGGTTTCTTCTACAAGAAAGAATGGCTACCATCATGAGTGTAGAAGACAGATTGGAAGGATCTATAAACTTCAGATCTTGGAAGCATAGATTGCAGATGATTCTAGACGAGAATGATCTCCTAGAACATGTTACAGTAGGTGTACCAGAACCAGATGAAGAAGAGCAAAAGACCAAGCATAAGAAGAATGAAAAGAAAGCAAAGAGAATCATGTCAGATTCAGTAAAAGATCACTTGATCCCTCATGTATCCGAACTAAATACAAGAAGGAAAATGTATGAAGCACTCAACAGATTATATGAAAGCAAAGACATTAGCCGAAATCTTACCTTAAGAAATCAGCTTCGTAATATGAAGATGGACAACTTAGAATCTGTCACATCCTATCTTATGAGAGTTTCTAGGATCATAGATCAGCTTGCAGCTATTGGAGATGTCATTAGTGACAAAGAACTTGTAACCACAACCCTAAATGGTTTTCCAACATTTTGGATTGCTTTTGTACAAGGAGTGTGTGCAAGAAGCAAGTTACCCAAGTTTGATAAGTTATGGGCATATTGCACACACGAAGAATCTAGACTTGTAGACCAACATAAGAGATTAATTGTCGATGAAGAGGAAGCTCTTACAGCTCAAAAGAACAAAAGAAGTTCCTTCAGGAAGAACAATAAATAAGCTAACTCTGTAAGAGTTCCAGACAAGAAGAAATATGTTTCAAAGATCAGATGCTACAACTGTCAAAATTTGGGATACTTTTCCTACGACTGTCCTCAAGGAAAAAGAAAAAGAAAGTATCAAGCACATGTGGCAGAAGAAGAGGAATCTCCTCCCTCAAAGAAACCTCTAGCAGAAATTAAGGATTATGTACTTTAAGTTGAAGATAGTTGATCTGAAGAAAGAAAGCAAACGGTGGAGTCCGTAGAGCCTCCCCACACAAAAACAAAAGATAAGTATTCATGTTTATTTTTAGTATCTTGTTTACTTTAATACCTTCTCATTACAAGTTAGTTTTTTGTGAGAATGTTAATTAACCTCATTTTATTTTAGTGTCTATGCAGACTTATGAAGGAAGTATCAAAGAAGAGGATGAAGAAAGAGATAAAATATTTATTTCATGTATGATCACTCATGAGAGTGACAAAGAAAGCATATTGTAATTAAGTTTACAAGTCTCGGAAGAAAGAACTTATGTCGTGACTTGCAGAAGTTAGACAGCACGAGAAGGACGTATGATATGATGACAGTCAGTAAAGACCAAACAATATCCAGTATTTATATAGGAGCAGGAGGCTCCTAAAGATGCAGAGCAAAAATATTCAAGATGAAGAAAAATATGGATACTCAGATATAGTGGATGAGATGCTCCAGTATCGTTCTTATAGATGCAGAGGGAACAAGTTGATCCAGTATGAAGATATAAAGAAAGAAATATGCAAACTCAAGAAGGCACCCAGGATATTACAGAAGAGAACTTCAAGGATGATGATTAGAAACTATCAGTTTGGTGCAAGAGGGAGTTATGTCTCCGAGTTCAAAATAGAAGATCGTGATTTGATGCAGTTAGGAAAGCAGATGGATGGTGCCCAGATAGTTTGATCAAGATGAAAGTTATCCAGTAGATGGATGGTGCCCAACAGATGGGTAGCATGGTATTATACCATTGAAAGATTTTGGACCACAAGAGACTTTTTTTGGATCCCATAGTTAGACCTTCGTAGAGAAGGAATGAGCAATCCCATAGGTAGACCTTCGTAGAGAAGGAGAAAGAGAAGATACCTTCGTAGAGAAGGGAAATGAGAATTTTTCCAAGGTTGGCCTCTGTCCAAGTGTTGATTTTTGGATACTCTAGGGACATGCTAGAATACCCTCGTAGAGAGGGGTGTGACCACCCTTGTAGAGAGGAATTTGGATGTTTCTCCAAGGGGCAGTGGGCAGATACTCTCCTCTGGCCAAGGATGGAGTAGCCTGGAACACAAACCTTGACCATGTGGAATGGTTAGTTGGCTCTTGAGGTTTGTGTCATGATCCTGCGTGAGTCATGGAAAGGGAGTCTAGTCTTGCCCAGACTAGCATCTTAGCTTCTCTAGTTCATTTGGGATGACTAGGAGTGAAGCTATGGTAGTAGTCCTTCCCATTGTATGGGTGAGATATATGACTACAAGAGAAGGGAGAACATAAAAGGAAGGGAAAAACTCATAGAATATCTTATGTGTGAAGGTAAGACATCTTCTGTGTGAAGATAAGATATCTTCTATGTGAAAATAAGAAAGAAGTATCTTTTGCGTGAAGACGAAAGAAAGAAAGAGTATCTTTTGCGCGAAGATAAAGAGAACAAAACTTCTGATGATTTATAGATATGCCAATCAATGATCATGATGCCAGATGACCAAGTGGATTATATTGATGCCTCCTGTTATCCAGTTGATGATGTTACCCAGTTGATGATGTTGCCCAGTTGATGATGTTATCCAATGGATGTTGTTGCCTAGTTGGTGTTGACATCCGATGACCTATCAAAAGATAAAGAATATCCTTCTTGTTAAGAGGGAGTGTTAAAATATTGTGTAACTGTAAAGAATATTCTTATCCCCTTTTATGGATAAAGATAAAATATATTTATTATTTATTAGATCAATCCCCTTTTATGGATTGATCATGTCGGGCATTGTAATTGACCAAATCCCCTTTTGCGGATTGGTCAAACCCTAATTGTAATAGGCTAAATGAAAATACGGCCCCATAATATATTAAAGTGGTTATAACCACCCAGAATGAGAAGTCGGCCCTGCCAGTGAAAAAACACTTGTTCAGCACCTGCCAGATTGTATAAATAAGAGAGGCCAGCGCCTCATTTCGACACACACTTAACTCACTCATCTAGTGCGCAAGTATTGAAGGAAGTTGCATTTACCAGTTGCCAAAAGAAGGAAGAGAGAGAGAGGCGCATCCTTGGGAGAGGAATTTATGTGTTGTTTGGTTCATTATCTTGGCATTGTATTGGCTATCTATATGAAGGAAGTTTTGTTGGGTTTTCTTCCCCTTGAGGGTTTCCCAGGATAAATTCTTGTGTACTCTTGTGATTGTGTTTCTCTTAGTGATCCTGTCTATGCTATTGTTATCTAATAAATTGAAAGTAACCTAATAATAGAAGAAACTTTAACAGGTCAAACCCTAGTTAAATGGTGCTAATTGAGAAGTCACCCCTTAGGGATAATTAAACTGGTTTTAGCCACTAGTTGAAGAAGTCGGCCTAGCTTGGTGAAAAGACACAACCCTAGCACTCCTCAGCTAGTATAAATAACAGAGGATAGCTCTGCATTCTCTCACTCACTCAACCACTCATCTAGTGCACAAGTTTTGGAGATAGCTGTAGTTTCCAGAAGAAGGAGAGAGAGGCACATGCTCAGTCTTGTTTATCTTGGTGGTCTTGTCTTTTATCTTGGCATTGTATTCGAAATTTATATTAAGGAAGTTTTTGCTGGGTTTTCTCCCCCATGAGGGTTTCCCAGGACAAAATGTTGTGTACCTTGTGATTATGTTTCTCTTAATGATCCTGCTTATGTTATTATTGTATGGTAAATTGAAAAGAACTTAATAACAACTCTAAATTTAACAGTTTCAACGTTCCATTCAACTTAGGTGGAAATATGGGCAAAGAACCCATACACATACAATGAAAAGCCTCTATATAAAGAAACAAAGAGTATGTTGAGGTCTCCAAATAGATGGTACTCAAAATGGTGATAGTCTAATGAAGATCAAGAGCAATGCTCTACCTTTGGAATGAGAGCAATGACAATTAGACTTTCGATAAGTAATGAAAGACACAACATATACCCAAGTGGTTGTTCTAGAAAACCCATGAAAATTGTCACTGGTTACTCAAGTGAACACATACCCAAGTGAAATCCTACAATGAGTTCAACCTTTGTTATTATTTCTCATAATCCACTTTTAATGTGGTGAATATGGCATTCTCCATGGTATCCAACTAAGTAACTACAACAACAACTTAAATATAAGGTTCCAAAACAATGTTGAACAACACGAAACCTTTGAAGATGATTCAATGTCCATGTTGTCAATGTCTCAATTTATGGTTGTACTCCTTTGTCAACACAAAATGTCTCGTATACTTAAAATTGATTAAAGACATCTTGTATATCATTCTCAAAAGAGAACATATCCATCAAAAGTTCAAAACATCTTCAAGTCATCATAATCCTTCAAGGTTCATAAGTGATTACATCAAATCTAGTTTGGATGTTACTCCACCACCCTTTTATGGGGCCCTTTAACATCACCATTGGAATTCTGTACACCTCTTCAACATCAATAGAAAATAATTTGAATATCCATAAATCTTAAACATGCCATGAAAAAAAACTTGCATAACTTCTACCATCATATTCAATATTATTCATTTTCTTGATAACATTACCCCTTTTACTTGATGCTTCTTCATTGAGGGGATATTCCATGTGTCCTCTTCTTTGGTAACATGGGAAAAATCCTCCCATGTTTGGCTTCAAACATTTCTTATTGTTCTATTTGGTTTGATATACTTCCCTTTTGTGGCTTGCACTTCAATTAGGTAGTGATAAGCCAAACCTATTACTTGCTCCATGTTCATTCTAACAAGGAAAATCGAATCATATATTTAAAAAACTTTGTTGATGACCTATTCTCCACAGTGACACAAGCACAAAAGAAAGAGAAATAGTTATGTTAGTTAATATAGATGCATGCATACTAAAGCAAATAACTATAATAGTTAGCATGTATTCATGCCTACTCAAACCTATAATAGCTTCTAAGTTTAATGATGCTTGATTTACTTATCAATTGCTACATTAATTATTCTAACCACAACATTCGATGCTTTCTTTGATCATTAAACCACCATATGAACCAAAACTTGCTTTTGTGTGAATTATCATGATACACTAGTATGATACTGACATCATAGGTTGTATTAGCACTCACACTAGCCTTATGCTAGTGTATGTTGATGTATGTTACGAGATGCCTTCGCTCACACTTCACCATGAACATTGTAACCTTTGCACTCTTATCAGTTCCTTACCAACATTGGGCACGCCTCATTCCTTCACTCACATCGAATCAACATCATCTCCCTTAGCCTATTACCTTCACTAGTTCGACACTAATTGTTGTTTCCTAATGCCTCTTTGCTTCCTTAGTGCTTAGGTAGGGTTCCCCATTTTTTCCTCTCCTCTTTCCCTTGGTCCTTGGTCATTGGTTTGGATTTACTAGATAATGTGAGGCACTTGTTTGGGACACTCTCTTACTCTATGGGACCGATTTGTGACTCCCTTCACATTTATGTTGTAATTTTGTTGTTTGATTATCGAATGCTTTGTGTGAGTTGTATTTGAGTCTCAAAACCATCCCATACTGTAAACACATGCATCTATTATAACCATGCCAATTTTCAGTGCATACAAGCACAATATGAAAAAATTTCAACGTTGGCCCCATTCACAGGTCACTCTGTGTGGGGTCAAATTAAAGAATATTTTCCACTAATCGGTAATTAATTGACAACCTTGAAAATTGTTAGATGAACCAAAGTCAAAATTGGAGATGATGGTATAAACCTAAATGAGCTTATCTTGGTTTTGGACCTTAATGTGCATGGTAGATGAGCTCTTAAAGCATCCTTTAGGCCCTTGAATACTATTTTTTTTATCCATATACCATGTACAAAACCTTAAGAGTCATCTATAGTTCATAAAACCTTGTAATGGTGCCAATACGACACACAGGCCAAAGATTTCATTTATAGGGCCTATGTGGTGGTTTTAGACCTTATGCATGGTTTGAGAGTCCTAAAAGCATACATATTGTATGCCTTAAGACATTTATATTTTCTCCTCATACCATGGCATCACTTGGAGAAACATAGTTTGAAAAAATTCAATGCTGGCCCCTTTCACTGATCGTTGTTTCTGGAAATTTCCGACAAAGATGCTATAAGAATGATGAACATGTTCATTGAAACCTCATCACAATACGATGATAACAATGATTACAAATACGATGATGGATAGTTTCATCTCCTTTACATTTATGTTGTAATTTTGTCGTTTGATTGTCGAATTATTTGTGTGAGTCGTATTTGAGTCTCGAAACCCTCCCATACCGTCAACGAATACATCTACTATAACCATGTCAAATTTTAGTGCACACAAGCACAAACTAAAAAAATTTCAACGTTGACTCCATACACAGGTCACTCTACGCGAGGGAAAATTAAAGAATAATTTCCTCTATTTGGTAATTAATGGACAACTTTCAAAATTGTTAGACGAACCAAAGTTAAAATTGGAGATGATGGTATAAATTTGAATGGGCTTCTCTTTGTTTTAGACCTTGTGCATGGTAGATGAGATTTTAAAGCATCCTTTAGGTCTTTGAATACTATTTTTTTTATCCATATACCATGTACAAAACCTTAAGAGTCATCTATAGTTCATAAAACCTTGTAATGGTGCCAATATGACACATATGCCAAAGATTTCATTTATAGGGCCTATGTGGTGGTTTTAGACCCTATGCATGGTTTGGGAGTCCTAAAAGCATATTGTATGCCTTAAGACATTTATAGTTCCTCTTCACACCATGTCCATGATTTGGAGAATCATAGTTTGAAAAAATTCATTGTTGGCCCCTTTTACTGGTCATTTTTTCTGGAAAGTTTCGATGAAGATGCTATAGGAACGACATACATGTTCATTTAAACCTCATCACAATATGATAATAATGATGATGAAAAATATGATGATGGATAATTTCATCTCCTTCACATTTATGTTGTAATTTTGTCGTCTGATTGTCAAATTATTTGTGTGAGTCATATTTGAGTCTCGAAACCCTCCCATACCATCAATGCATGCATCTACTATAACCATGTCAAATTTCAGTGCATACAAGCACAAACTAAAAACATTTCAATGTTGGTCTCATTGATAAGTCACTTTGTGCGGGGTGGAATTAAAGCATAATTTCCACTAATTAGTAAATGGACAACCTTGAAAATTGTTAGATGAACAAAATAAAATTGGAGATAATGGTATAAACCCGAATGAGCTTCTCTTGGTTTCAAGAATAGTATATTCTCTATTGAACAAGGCCAATCACGTGAAGGTGGAAGCTCATATGGCCCATCCCCCCCTCCCTCACATCACTCTCAATTCCCCAATACCCATTTATCTACTATAAAATATTTGAAAGCAACATAGTAAGAATCAAGCATTGAAACTAAGAAAACAAAAATTTAAGGTAAATGAAAGAGAACAAATCAATTGAAAATATATAAATACAGACCTTGTACATTTCAACATTTCGATATCGTTAATCTTCTTCTTCATCCAACTCAACATCTATATCATCCAGTTCATAATTGATGTTGAAAGGATTGGCCATATCAGCATCATCATCAATGTCGTCATTTCCAATCATATCATCGTCTATATCATCATCAGGAACATTGTCTTCTACATTTGGTTTGATTTCTTCAAGTTCTTCATCTAACACATTGTCGATATGATCTTCATCCAGAACATTGTCTATAACATCTCCTTGAACTCCTACAACGTCTTCGTTTGACACATGAACTAATTGCCCCTGTTGGCACAGGGGCACACCAAGGGTTCAACGCTTCAACAACGCACCAACAAAACCTAACTACTGGCCCTTTTGGCAACACCTGCGAAACAGGTGAAGTCTCACCCGAGGTAGAGGCAGAGGGGTTATAGGACTCAGGTGTCTGTAACCAAGCTGGGACATAGATCTGTGATTACAATTACATTGCAGAGTACTTAAGAACCACACGCATTAGTTTATCAAATTTATTCACATCGCAGAACAAACCCTAAGAATAGATCGACACAGTAACACTAACAAAATACACATCACACTTAGAATCATAAGTTAGATCTAACACATTCAACATACATAAAGCACTAAGCATTCATAGATCTATCTATCAAACATAACAATCAATGCACTAAGAAAACCCACAGCATAAACATCATAGCACAAAGCAAACCATCAACACATGATATACGTGGTTCACCCCAGTGTGGGGCTACGTCCACCAACTGCTTCTTCTTCTTTATTGGGCTTCAATCTCTTACATTCATTTTCTCCTGTGCACTAAGCCACAGAGCCAAGCTTCGCACCGGACAGGTGACCTGCGCACTAAGCACTAGATCCACCTTCCCAAAATCAGGTCAAGGCACAAATCCAACTCCTCTATCAAGTACATAGCTTTACATACACAGTCTGTTGCACTAAGCAACCCAAAACTACTTGCACTTAGCCTTGCAAGCTATCGGCGCCTTTCTACATTACATTCGTACTTATTTATACTTTTACATTTACAAAATGGCATAATCATGGGTAAACACATGGGTCGACATCCCATAACCCGTTACAAAACCCTAAGAATCCCATGTTGGGTCCACAAAGCCCACAAAACAAGTGAGATCTGCGATCTCAGTTCCTCATGGGCGCTCCTTCCTCGATCATTGCATCGAAGTCCAAAAAATGGTCAAACCTGACCAAGATTTCCTCAAAACTTGGTCGAGGGCCAACATGCCCCCAACACTCACCTGTGACTCGTCCCGAGTCACTCAGATCTAGGCAACGCTGCTTCGAATGCCTCGAGCTTAGCTCGAGCTACCTCAACTTGCTGCTTCACCTGAGCCTCCTGTTCAACGAGCTCTTGAATCATCTACTCTGTAACATGCCCTTCTAGGAATTGTTCCATTATTGCAACCACTTGGTCCAGTTGTGGGCCTTGTCCTTCAATCTCTTCAAATGTAGTGCAGGCTTCGTCCTAGGTCGGTTGTAGCCTCTTTGTGACTTCCATTACTCTGCCCTAGATGCAAGTAATCTGCTGATGGAATGCACGTTGTTCTTGATATCTATTCATTCTCTCGACTGCAGTAAGTAACTTCATCTGCACTTGTACTGACAGTGTCTGTTGTTGTGCCTCCTGTAGTTGCGCTTCTAGTTCCCTCAGCTCTGGATCTTCTGTGAAGCATTCATAAGTCTGCGCACTTCTGTTGCTCAGTTGCTTGCATTATGAGGTGATGGCTCTGATCCTTCCAACTGCATTCCTAGCGGCTTCCTCTCTGTGCTTCTTCCTGGGAAGATTCTTTCTGTGCCAAGCCTAGCACATAGCGAAGTGCTTTGCTCACTACTTCTTTGATTGCAGTCTTTTCTGCGAGCAACTGGTCCTTTTCTCTTTCTATCTTCATTTTTTCCTCCTTAAGCATCACCTGAAGCTCATCTTTCTCATTTTCATACGTGGTTACACAATACTGCGCAACTCGTAGTTGCTCTAAGACTTCTTCTTTCTCTTGCTTCAAGGCTCCTATAGCCTTCTCATTTTCTTCTTGAAATTTCTGAAGCCGAGCCTCTATTGCATCTGCTAATCTTCTCAATTGGGTGGGCTCATCCCCCAATTCTGCAATCTCCGATGAGGAAGGCACAGTAGGTACTGCGCAAACCGAACGAATAGATTCTTGTACTTTTCTCAATTCCTTTTCTATCCTGCCATATAGTTCGTCCTTCTTCGTTCCATATCTCTGCAAGAGATCTTCAGACGCATCCTCCGTCGCTCCTCAGACCAAGCTGATGTCGTCTTCTATGAGCGTGGCCTCCATCTGGGCTTACTGGCAGGGGTCTTCTTTCTTGCCGAGGGTTTTTGCAGAGAAACCTTCCTCTTCTTCGGTGTTTCTCTCTCGGTATGGGGATCCTTTGGTGGTGTAGCTTTGACTTCTCCTTTATTTTCTCCTTCACCCCCTCCTCCTTCTTCATTTACTTCGTCTCCTCCTCCTGCGGGCAAGCCAAATCCATTTTCTTCAGAGGTGTTGTCTTCCTCATCAGTCTGCACATCCTGGACTTCCTCCTTTTTCTTTTTCTTCTTCACATTGGTCTGCCTGACATGCGCGACCCGAGTAACCAAGGGGATTCCTATGATATCAACGTCAGAGAGTTCTACATATGCAACCGATAGAAGGAACTCCTCCGGCCATTCCTTGGTGATCTGCTCCATGCATTCGCCGGTCAGCTTATAGTAAGACTATAACTCTTCCTTGCTCTCATCCCTGCGTGCAGTGATATAAATAAAATGTGGATCTGCGCGAAACTTGGCTATCAGTATGTACTGGTGCAAGGTGCACGATGTCATGCATGGAAATGACTCTATGGAAACCTTCAGTTGCTGATAGTAGGCATGGAACACTGTGTTCGACTGCCATTGCTTCCACATGTCATTTGTGTACTATAATGTAGAAAATCTAGCTGCCAATGGCTCTGATGGTTCAATTTATGGAAAAGATGCTCCCTTAGCCATTTGCCAAGTGACAAATGCAATCAACACAAGTAGCCAACTGAAGTGGAACTCGTATCCCTAATCTTGTGCTTCACGACAATCTTTCTCAAGCTCATTGACGAGGTAGCTCGCCCAATTCATCTGCATACCCTCCACACATTTTCTATTGGTTGTGGAGCCTGATTATCTTCCTGATTTAGAGGTCTTTGTTTTCAGTCATGTTCATACCCCATGAAGACTTTACACCCCAGAAGAATGTACACTCTTCCACGCAGAGGAGTGTAGAGGGGGGTTACCCCCTCTACGAGGTCCGGGGGCAAGCGAGGCCCCGGAAGGAAAAATTGCCTTGTAAATGTATATTGTAATTTCATTGTAAATCTAGATCATTCATTATAAGGTCGCAGATCTAACGGTAGAAATGATGTTAGGGTTTTTTTCCCTAGAAGGCAACCCTCTTTTATGAGGGAAATGTATTACGGCTAAGCATGAGAGCAAATATTGTATTATGAGATAGGAGACTGTGAGAGAATGAAGAGGAAGTTGCAACAGGTTTGTTGTAGGTTGTATCCCTTCATTTGCTAGATAATAATAAATGAAGGACCTGGCAATTTCTCTGTTGGATGTAGCCCACACTAGGTGAACCACATATATCTTTGTCTCTATTGTGTATCTTCTGTATTTTATTTCCGCATTTGTTTTTATTTTATTGCTCTATGATCCTATTTTTCTAACAACTGGTATCAGAGCAAAAGGTAACTCATGGGAAAAGAGGGTTCCTAGTTCGAGTGGGAGCAATGTCAGAAGATGGAAAGTTTAGGGTCGAAAAATTTAACAGCCAAAACTACCAGTTATGGAAGATGCAAATGGAAGATTATTTATATCGGAATGATTTATTCCTACCATTGGAAGGAATAGAAAAGAAGCTGATGGCTATGAAGGATGAAGAATGGGAGATTCTTGACAGAAATTCTCTAGGAACGATATGGCTGAGCCTGGCAGCGTTGGTGGCTTTCAATATTTCGAAAGAAAATACAACGAAGGGTTTGATGGATGCATTGGCTAAATTGTATGAAAAACCCTCGACGTCCAATAAGGTATTTCTAATGAAAAGATTATTTAATATGAAGATGTCAGAATGTGGCTCTATTGCATATCATTTAAATGAATTTAATACGGTTACTAATCAACTAAGTTCTGTAAAAGTGGACTTTGATGATGAGGTTAGGGATCTTCTAATCTTGTGCTCATTGCTAGAAAGATGGAACGGCTTGGTCATGGCTGTAAGTAACTCTGTCTCTAGTTCAAATAATTTAAAATTTGATGATGTTGTTGGTGTTATCCTTAGTGAGGAAATGCGACGGAAAAGCACAGGTGAGACATCAGGTAATGCATTGAACATGGAGAACATGGGAAGACAAAAGGATAGAGGAAAGGGCTCAAGGAACCACGAGAATTCTAGGAAGGGCAGATCCAAATCCAGACTTGGAAAGATAGAGTGTTGGAATTGTTGGAAGAAAGGACAACCGAAGAAACACTGCAGAGCTCCAAAGAAACAAAGAGATGGATAACATGAGAGAAATCAGGAAGCAAATGTAACATGTGATGTGTTACAAGATGCTTTGATTCTTTTTGTAGATAATATTTCTGAGTCTTGGGTGGTAGATTCAGGGGCTTCATTTCATGCCACACCCCATAGGAAACATTTTCTAGATTATGTTCAAGGTGATTTTGGAAAGGTTCATTTGGGTGATGATGCACCATGCAAAATTGTTGGAATGGGAAAGGTAAAAGTAAAGTAAAGCAAAGCAATGGAAACCAATGGTTGTTCAAAGAGGAAAGACATGTTCCAAAGCTAAGGAAAAATCTAATTTCAACAGGACAGTTGGTAAGTGAAGGTTGTATATCCATATTTACAGATAAGACGTGGAAGGTCATCAAAGGATCATTGGTGATAGCAAAAGGAGAGAAGGTAGGTACATTGTATTTATGTACTGGTAGTACTAACTCTTCCATCTCTTTAGCTTCTACGGGAGTGGATATAGCACTGTGGAATCATAGGCTTGGACACATGAGTGAGAAGGGGATGCAGATACTTCACAAAAGAAATTTGTTGCCAGATCTTAAACAAGTCGATTTGGACTTTTGTGAGAATTGTGTTTATGGAAAACAGAAGCGAGTCAGATTTCTCAGAGTCGGAAAAGAAAAGAAGAGTGAAAGGTTAGAGCTTGTGCATACAGATGTATGGGGACCAACTCGTGTATCATATCTTTGTGGCTCTCATTACTATGTTACTTTTATTGATGATGCAACTAGAAAAACTCGGGTTTATTGCATTCGACAAAAATATGATGTTTTTGATACTTTGAAGAAATGGAAAGCTTTGGTTGAGAATGAGACAGGAAAAAAGTTGAAGTGTCTCAGATCAAATAATAGAGGTGAATATTGCAGCAAGGAGTTTGATGATTATTGTTCATACCATGGGATTCGTAAAGAGAAGACAGTTCCAAGAACACCACAAGAAAATGGTGTGTCAGAAAGGATGAACAGGACAATTATGGAACATGCAAGGAGTCTGAGATTGCATGTTGGTTTGCCCTTACAGTTTTGGGCAGATGTTGTAGATATTGCTATTTACTTAATAAACAGATGACCTTCAAGCTCTTTGGATGGTAGAATTCCAGAGGAGGCATGGACAGAAAAAAAGGTAAACTATTCCTTTTTAAAGACTTTCGGTTGTGAAGCATTTGTCCATATTGATAAAGAAAATAGAACAAAGCTTGAGGCAAAATCCAAGAAGTGTACCTTTATTGGATACGATGTTAATGATTTTGGTTATCTCTTATGGGATTATGAAAATAACAAAATCATTAGGAGTTGAGATGTCATATTCAATGAGAAGGTCATGTACAAAGATCAGTTGCAAGGACAGGAAAAAGGAAAATCAGAATACACAGTGCTTGATGAGATCACTGGAAAAGAAATTCCAAAGGAACCAGAAAATCAAAATGTACAACAACAGGAACAACATGTAACTCAAACTCATGCAAGTGTGGTTAGTAGATCTACTAGGTTAAGTATACCCCCTGAATGATACTCTCCTTCATTGTATTATTTATTGTTGATTGATTCTGGTGAACCAAAATGTTATGAAGAGGCAATGCAAGTAGACACCAAAAAGAAGTGGGAGCAAGGCATGAAGGAGGAAATGGATTCCTTGGAAAATAACCAGACTTGGGACTTGGTTCAGTTGCCTACGGTAAAAAGAGCATTGCAGAATAAATGGGTTAATAAGTTGAAGGAAGAAGATGGAGGAGAAAAGCGGTACAAGGCTAGACTTGTTGTAAAGGGGTTTGCACAAAAGAAAGGTATAGATTTTGATGAAATATTTTCTCCTGTTGTTAAAATGACTTCAATTAGGACTATTTTGAGTCTCGTGGTAGTAGAAGATTTGCATCTTGAACAGTTAGATGTAAAAACAACTTTTCTCCATGGGGATTTGGAGGAAGAGATTTATATGCAACAACCATAGGGGTATGAGGTCAAAGGGAAAAAGAATTTGGTATGCATGTTGAAGAAGAGATTGTATGGCCTAAAGCAAGCTCCATGGCAGTGGTATTTGAAGTTTGATAGGTTTATGACAGAACATGGTTATAGTAGATGTCATTTTGATCACTGTGTTTATTTTAAAAGGCTAGAAAATGGAAGCTATATTATCTTGCTATTGTATATAGATGACATGCTTGTTGTCGGGTCTAATATGCATGATATAAATGTGCTCAAGAAGAAATTAGATAATTCATTTGTGATGAAGGATTTGGGTGTTGCAAAGAAAATCCTTGGTATGAGAATAACAAGAGACATGAAAAATCACAAATTGACATTGTCTCAGGGTGAGTACATAGAGAAGGTGTTGGAGAGGTTTAGAATGCAGAATGCAAAAACAGCTAGTACACCTTTGGCCAACCATTTCAAATTAATTAAGGAAATGTGTCCCAAGACACAGGAGGAGATAAAATACATGTCCAGGGTCCCTTATTCATCAGCAGTTGGCAGATTGATGTATGCGATGGTTTGCACAAGACCAGATATTGCACATGTAGTGGGAGTTGTGAGAAGGTATATGAAAAATCCAGGTAAAGAACATTGGGAGGTAGTAAAGTGGATTCTCAGGTATTTGAGAGGTACTACTACTCATGCATTATGTTTTGGAGGATCAGACACTTTTCTACAGGGATATGTTGATTCATATATGGTAGGTGATAAAGATAGCAGGAGGAGCACCACAGGGTATGTTTTTACTATAGGTGGAACAACAATAAGTTGGATTTCGAAACTGCAAAAGGTTATTGCACTTTCAACAACAGAAGCAAAGTATGTTGCTGCTACAAAGGCTAGTAAAGAAATGATTTGGTTACAGAGGTTTATGGAGGAATTGGGAAAGAAGCAGGAGAACAACAGGTTGTACTGTGACAGTGAGAGTGCCATTCATCTTGCAAAGAATGCAGCCTTCCATTCGAAGACTAAGCATATACAGTTGAGGTACCATTTCATACGATCTATCTTGGAAGATGGACATTTGAAGTTGGAAAAGATACACACTAGCCAAAATTCTGCAGACATGTTAACAAAGGGAGTAACCAGGGAGAAACTGAGTTCTTGCTCAGTTTCAGTTGGTCTTCAAGCATGAGGATGAAGATGAGAAATTTTCCAGGTCCAAGAAGGTTCATAGTACAACAGATACAACAATGGTGGAGTTGTTGAGATCAGTCTCCAAGTGGGAGATTGTTAGTTGTGGAGCCTGATTATCTTCTTGATTCAGAGGTCTTTGTTTTCAACCGTGTTCATACCCCATGAAGACTTTACACCCTAGAAGAATTTATACTCTTCCACGTGGGGGACTGCATAGGGGGGTTACCTCCTCTGTGGGGTTTAGGGGCGAAGCCCTCGAAGGAAAAATTGCCTTGTAAATGTATATTGCAATTTCATTGTAATTCTGGACCGTTCATTATAAGGTTGCAGATCTAACGGTAGAAATGATGTTAGGGTTTTTTTGCCCTAGAAGGCAACCATATTTTATGAGGGAAATGTATCGCGGCTAAGCATGAGATCGAATATTGTTTTCTGAGATAGGATACTGTGAGAGAATGAATAGGAAGTTACAACGGGTTTGTTGTAGGTTGTATCCCTTCATTTGCTAGATAATAATAAAGGAAGGACCTAACAATTTCTCTGGTGGACGTAGCCCACACTGGGTGAACCACGTATATCTGTGTCTCTATTGTATTGTGTATCTTCTGTATTTTATTTCCGCATTTGTTTTATTTTATTGCTCTGCGATCCTGTTTTTCTAACATTTTCCTGCGAGGTCCACCACGAACCCAATGACCTACGTGGAGCGATTCTTTCTTACAAGCTTGTCAGCTATGAGTTGGAAAGTGAGGCGCACTGCGCCATCCTGGATAGAGGCTACCTTGTAGCCTTGCTTTCCCTTCTCAATTTCGTTGTATGCCTCCTTGATGTGTTGTGTCGGGGAGCAATCTGAGGTCTTCCCTGGGTAGAATTGTTGAGGGTTGGGTCCCTGCATGCTCAATCCTGTAATTGAGTGGATCAACGCCGGATCCACAGTAATCCACCTGTCGAGACACATGTATCCACCATGATAGCATGACAAGAGGAGTTTAACACAATCGTTGACCTCTTGATGTCAGCCAAAATGAGGAATCTTCATAACGTTAAGTATCATGGACTGTGTCAGCCCCCTTATCCATGGTTGGGCGATAATGTGAGGCTTCTTCCCGGTGGTATTTGTCAAATATCTATGGGGCACGAGCATGGCGTAGTTCTTTTTGCTCCAAGGTTGAAATCATTGTTCTTCAGTAGAGGGATCTGTCCCAACTGACTTCCCACTACACGTATTCCCTTTGGAATGTACGCAGTGATCAATTTGTACTCGAAGTCCCGTGGGATGTTGTCGTTGTTAACCATGTTAGCCAAAGGCAGGATATAATCAAGTAAGATCGATGGGATCTGCTACGCATTAGCCAGATCGTCATGATGCTTACCTCGATTCTCAACCGTGGGGTTAGTACGACCTGGACGTTGTCTAGTTGAAGGGGAAGCCTGGAGTCCCCTAGTTGATGATGCCTGAACACCTTCAGACATAGCTCTATCAGCCATAAACTTCTTCAGAACCTCTTCGACGAACTTCTCTAACTCAGTCTGTTCACCCGACATTCTCTCTTTTAAACGGACAGGTCGGGGTAGGTTAACAGACAGATGGAGTAAACAACGGATGGCGAGGTCTAGGTTCTGAAATCATAGTTTGACATAATCAAATCTCTGATAGCTCAGTTAATTCCAGATGGTGGAAAGTGGTCCTAGCGCAACGACCAATGGATTAAATAAGTGAGTGTCGTAACAGATTCTTCCAATGGGCAGGAATGCTTCCATTAATGTGAATCTGTCTGTTAGGGCACGGTCTCAACGTCCAACGATGGTCTATCCGCCCATAAATGTGTTTCCTATCCATTCTGGAGCGTTGTTCTAATG
>JASDQU010735445.1:158392-177795 GCA_032191745.1 Picea mariana
TGTGGGGGTTGATTACCGCCTTGACCAGGGTTGTTGTTATTCCTGTTCCATCCTTTCTTCTTGGCATTGTTCGATGGGTGAGTTGGGTTGGCTGTATTCAACTGTTCAAAATTTTGGTATTGTTGAGCAGCAGAAGGTTGAACAAAATTTGCCCCCGCATGTGGATGTGGGGGGGGCATTGGTTGTGGAGGACCAGGAAATGGGAAGTATGGATTTTGTGGTGGTACCGATCCATAAGGTACATAGGAAGGCATAGTGCTTTCACTAGTACTATAAGTTGATGTTGAGGGAGTACCACTATTTGTGGGAATAGGTGGATGTGTGGGAGGTGCCGGTGGTGGTCCACTGATGGGTGGAGGCATAGCAACAGGGTATGGTTGTTGATAGGGGGGGGATAGTAAGGAGTGCCCCCATATGCTGGCGGGTATTGAGGTGTTCCATACATCGGTGGTGGTTGGGGTTGTGGACCATGGTGTGTGGTGGCACCTATTAGTCCGTCTGCTGAGTGAGACATTCCAGGTTTATCTTGGCCAAATGGCACAGGTTTTGGAAGACCAGGAAGTACCATGTATAAGTACCCTGACTGTGCATAAATGAGGTCATATTGTTGGGCCTTACTAATGGCTTCCTCTTCAGATTGAGGGAAGGTGGAAGCTACATCCTTTCTGAGGAGAGAGACAAGTGATCTAAGAAACCAGTCGAGACATTGTTGCTTTGTGGTTTCTGCTTTGCACAAACTACGTCGCCTACGCCACTCATGAATGTGGTCAACAATGTGGGTGGCTGAAGTTTGTTTGAAGTTAGAGAGTAGTTCTAGACCATTGTCATGGCGGATGGGTAATTGGAAGAAGGTCAAGAATGCTTTGGACAAGGACTCAAAGGTCCCATGGGACCCTGATTTTTCTTCGACATACCATTTGGCTGATGGGCCTGTGAGTGTGCGTTGAAATAATCGCAATCTAATGGAATCATCCATAATGCTATTGGAAGAGCACCATAGATGAAAGGTCATGACATGGTTGGCGGGGTCATCCCCTGCCTTTCCTTCAAACTTTGGTATGTTTGAAGGAAGTTTGGTTGTCATTGCAGGCCATGTGGCGTCATGCAATATAGGATCATTGGTGAGTTTGGTGAGATCCGGTATGTTGAGAGAGGCCAAATATGGCACTTGTAGTGGGGTGGGAGGGTTATCTCTAGCCATAGTGTGTTGTGAACCTGACCCTTGATGGGGACTAGGTGGGTTGGTGCTCCCTCCTTGAGAGGAAGTGGGTCCCCTGCTTCCTTGTAAAGGAGAGCGAGTGAACAGATGACCTTGGGAAGTTGACCCAAGTAATGTAGAACCAAGCAAAGTTGATCCTAAGATAGTAGCACTCAGAGGAGTGTGTGAAGGAGGTACCGATGAGCGGGTACGACCAGATACTCCCCCTAAGATAGGAGGGAGGTTGAGCAAGCGCCGTGAACGACAGGGGTTCTGTGGTTCCCCTATGATGTTAGACTAGTTGTGTGAATGTGTGCAACAAGTGGTGAGAGAAATATAGAAACAGAAAGCCTTTGCGTTGAATGTTTACACAATATATATATCCAAATCAAACTGTAATCAGATGTGCATCATACATAAAACTAAGAAAGAAGCATATATATGGGTAAGTGGGTTTTGTCCGCGTGGGGGAATCAAAAGAAAGCAAATGCTCGTGTCCTAGAAGACGTAACGTCCTTCCTCTCAAATAGCACTGGACCTTCCAATAGTACTCAACAGTGGGGTCTGAAGTCACCGGAAGAGACACTAGTGAAGGATGAAATAATTGGTTATAATGAGGGGTAGAGGGGGCATATCCCGAAAGAGTTGGCGATATTTCCCAATAGCCACACAAAATCCAATCAAGGTGCAATTGCAGCCCACAATTGCCACCTGGGTAGATGTTCTAAAGTTGGTCGCTAGGTACCTCGATCAAAGTGCGACATTTAGATTTTCAGCCTAAGAAATGGGTCACGGGCTGGATCCCGTCCAAGAGGTGGGTGCCTCAAGGGGGGACGCACAGAACAACCGGACCTCGACCTTCAACCCTTCACGGGTATCTCCCTGCCTTATGGTGATTGGAACACTTGACTTGGAGGATTTGAAGTTCCCTATTTGACAACCTCTATGTTTTATCAATGTGAGAACCAGATAACGGAGAGTTATTTGGATGCCTATCCCCGAAATCCTACCTAGACTAAAAATTTCTTTTGACACCTCCTGTGGAGGAAAACTTAGTGAGTTTTTTAGAAAGATTTTAGATGAACTTGTTTTGTGAGGCTGGGGGTGAAAATCAACCTCGTTTGATTTAAAAAATGGGAGTGGATAGTCCTGTCAAGAAAAGATGGGGTATTTTTGGAATCCCTTTGGAGGAAACTTACTTAGACCGCCACGTTTCAAGAAGAAGCTATGTGAGTGATGAGTGACTTTTGTGTGTGAGTGAAAGTGTGCCAAGTTTTAGTTAATTAGATGTTATCTTGCTGCATGTGGACTTCGCTTGGTCCTTACAAGAGTTTGATTACCTAATTAGCTAGATGTCTTTGGTACAACCTTGCGGAATTCAAAATCCCTAGGAAGCTAGCATGTGGACATGTGGGTTCGTTACTATCCTTTAACTCCCTATTGTGAGGTAATCTAGAAAAGCATGAAACTATCCTAGATTGAACATGTGGGCATGTATGGGCCCGGTACAAACCTTTAAACTCTCCCAGTGTTTTGATCTAAGAAAGTGAAATTTCAACCACTATTCTATGTTTGTAGCATGTGGGCATGTATGGGCCCGTTACAAGTTTAAAATGTGTTTGAAAAAAATAAAACTAAGAGGGGTCCCAAAAAGGGCCGTTGTCCTCTCCTAAAGGTTTTAAAACTTTTGTTAAGGGAGACGAGATTGTTTTCACAATCTTTTTCTGTTTCTCAAGATCGCTTGGAGGCGCGAGAGAAGAGCATACTCAACGATTGTTACTTCAACTTCGAGTCCCCAATGTGAGTTTAGATGTGATTAAAATTGATGTCCAACTTAGATTATTAGTCAAAACAAGCCATCCACGTGGCAAAAAGCAAAGAAGGGAAATTGATTTTTATCCTCCTAAGTGCCTATGTGCGTTAGACTAACCCCTTTATATGATGAAGGGACTAAGTGTGGTGCAGTATTTAGAGCATGCATAACATCATTCTTAAGAAGGCAAAAGACCTTCCCCACATCCCAACAACTTACAATGAGAAATTTTAATCAAATGCGCGGCCCCTAGTGCAGACAGGTGCGCACAGAGCGCAGGCGCGCGAACAGAAATGAGTCAGAAAGCGCATGTGCGCAGAGAAAGGTTGTTACGAAAGCGCATGCGCGCACGATACGCATCTGTGGGGTGGAATACCCGCGCACCTGTGACAAACGGCCGAGAAAGAAAACCCGGATGGATTTCTCTCAATTCTCCTGTGAATTGACTGGTTAGCAGGTCGGCAGAGGCCAGTTTGTGCACCTGCAAGTTAAACAAACTACAAGAAGAGAAAAATAAACCCAAATGAGGTAGGAATTGATACCTTCTCCCCAGTATGGTTGCCAATCTGTTTGCACCCTCTTCGTCACCTTGGTGAGCAAATAAGAGGTGCTTACATGCCCAGTTGGGTCTTGCTGAGCATGACAGCTGTAGAGGAAAGAGTTAGAGAAAGAAAAACAAAACTATAAGCAAGAATTAAACTAATACAAACTACAATCATAAGCATATGGGTATAGAGATAACAAACACAAAAATACCAATATCGCCAATGTTTTTAGGCTGATCTATTGATGAAATCAAAGCACAATGAAGAAAGGGGACTATGAGTCCCTTCTTCCTCCAAAGGAAGGCTCTTGGACCCTCACAAACTTGCTCTCCTTACAACAAGAAAAATAAAAATGGTGATGAAAGAACTCCTTTGCAAATCCACTCAATGGAGAGGTGAATTGCTCAATGAAATGGTGCCAAAGTGGTCTTGTCAAGGATTGAGTCCTTAAAACAATCTAGGCAGCATAACATTACATGAAATTCTTTGAGAAAATGAGGTTTCTTCATGGCTTTTTATAGCATTGCATTGGGTGACTATGTAACTCCTTTGTAGTGTGAAGAGAGGCTCTTTAGGGATTTATTAGGTCTTTGACCAGCTCACCATTCGGATTTAGCTCAGATTTGAGGGTCAAATCGGCTTGGGAGTTGATCCATAAGTGGTTGGGAGGCCGACCAATTCAATAAATGCGTCGTTTAGCAGGTGCGCGGGTTTTTGCACCAACAGTCGCGCATCGTGCGCGTATGCGCGCATGGTACGTTCCTGTTCCGCGCATGTGCGCGCGCACCCAACTTCTGTAAAGCGCTCTTCAATTTTTACTACTTTGTATAGTTTTTTGACCTTTTTGGAATGCTGTGAGATTAATTCAGTGCCATGAATGACTTCATTACTGCTTGATGATGCTGAGTTCTTGTCGCCATGTGCGGACGAAATTTCAGTGATAACAGGGGCGTTGTTCTCAACAAACTTAATGACTTCAAATTCCTCTTCAGTCGATGTTCCATGAATAATAACAGGTACATTAGTAACTCTCCCACATAGGGTTATCATCTTTCCTTTGAACAAGCCTATCCTTCCCAATGAAGGTACCACAATAGGCTTCCCCAAAATTCCCCAAGTTCCTTCTGTCATAATATTCTCTTGTGTCTCTTCATCCAAGACACATTCTATGTCGAAGTCTCCTATTCTTGCACTTATGCGCTATTTTACTTTCAAGATCTCTGGTAAACTGACATCTTTGTGATCATCCATAATTTCTTTCAACTGTTCTAATGTAGTCTGAAATTTCTCTGATTCTTTCCCTTAATGATTCTTTAACATGCTCTTATTCTCTTGATCCATGTTCATTTGTTCTACTTTAGCAACCATTCTTGGACAATCCTCAACCTCATGACCAACGATTTTACAACAAAGTCAAATAGGACCTGTACCAGGGCATTCCTTAGCAAGATGTCCCAGTCTTCTGTAGTTATAACATAGTGTCAATCCTCTCTTTCTTTTAAACGTTCCCCAACCTCTCCCGTACTACGCACTAGGATCACAGTGTTGGTCTACGCACTAGGATCACAGTGTTGGTCTTGCAATTTGCAAAAATTCTTTCTAGGTTCCTGCATCCAATTATTAGTCCAAAAATTCTTTCTATGCACAGGAATAACATATCTTTCTTTATTTCTATCAAATTTATTCAGACCAACTCTTTCTTCCAACTGCGCCCTATCTTTCAGACTAGGACAAAATCTATTAAACATACTTAAATTCATGCTTTTGAAACAAAAATTTCCACGTATCTTATTCTATCAAAGCACAAAGCTTTACCTCTTTCAAGATCTTACCTCTTTTTTTCAAATTGGGCTTCTTTCTTAGCACAGAGCTTCGCAAGTCAAGTAGCGTACTGCGCACTACAACAACATATCTACGCACAAAGCTTTTCTTTTCTTTACTTCAATTCCCAACAATCAGAGTTTCAGGTCCCGACAACGGAACCATTTGTTGCCATGGGGGCAGACCCAGGGTTCAACGCTTCAACAACGCACCAACAAAACCCTAACTACCGGCCCTTTTGGCAACACCTATGAAGTAGGTGAAGTCTCACCCGAAGTAGAGGCAGGGGGGGTTACAGGACTCAGGTGTCTGTAACCAAGCTGGGACACATATATGTGATTACAATTACCTTGCAGAGTACTTAAGAACCACATGCATTAGTTTATCAACTTTATTCACATAACAGAACAAACCCTACGAATAGATCGATGCAGTAACATGAACAAAATACACATCGCACTTAGCATCATAAGTTATATCTAGCACATTCAACATACATAAATCATTAAGCATTCATAGATCTATCTATCAAACATAACAATCAATGCACTAAGCAGACCCACATCATAAACATCATAGCACAAAGCAAACTATCAACACATGATATACGTGGTTCACCCCAGTGTGGGGCTACGTCCACCAACTGCTTCTTCTTCTTTATTAGGCTTCAATCTCTTACATTGATCTGCTCTTGTGCACTAAGCCACAGAGCCAAGCTTCGCACTGGACAGGTGACCTGCGCACTAAGCACCAGATCCACCTTCCCAAAATCAGGTCAAGGCACAGAGCCAACTCCTCTATCAAGAACAGAGCCTTACATACACAGTCTGTTGCACTAAACAACCCAAAACTACTTGCACTTAGCCTTGCAAGCTATCGACTCCTTTCTACATTACATTCTTACTTATTTATACTTTTACATTTACAAAAAGGCCTCATCATGGGTTTACCCATGGGACGACATCCCATAACTTGTTAAAAAACCCTAAGAACCCCATTATGGGTCCGCAAAGCCCACAAAACAAGTGAGATCCGCGATCTTAGCTCCTTCTGGGCACTCCTTCCTTGATCATTGCGTCGAATTCCAAAAAGTGATCAAACCTGACCAAGATTTCCTCAAAACTTGGTCGAAGGCCAACAACTCCTCTACGTCATCTTCTTCTTCAATATCATCTTCTTCCATTACATTATACTTTACCGACCTTCTTCTTGGATCATATATAACAACATATTACCAACCCCCTCTACATGGAACCTCTGAGAAAAATACCTATTCACATTGGCTTGGAAGAACATAGGGCTCTAATCCTGGCTCAACATTCCTTGTATTAACCATGGTAAATTTGTTAGCATGTTTGTTATATAGTTATTTTCCACTTGATCACTTGATGGGCATCATCTAAGGGTTATCAGTATGAAAAAAATGAATCATACTACTTTTCCCCTAAGTTTCTAGTCCTTTTTTTCCTGGTCGTTGGTTGTCCCTTTACAGCTTGTGACCAAAAAGTGTTGGTTGCTCCTTGTCCTCTTGCAAAGGGCGACTGGTCGCTCCCTGCAAGAATGCGGGATGCGACTGGGTCTGTTACTCCCTATTTAGGATTGGTTTTGTGAGATGAGATTAAACTTCAGATTCTTCATGGTTTGACCTCGAGAAGCTTTTCATCTTGGGCATGTAGATATTATCCAAACTGCCCTTTGATATTATCTCTACTATCCTATAAATAACGGGGGATCTCATGGGAAAAGGGAGGAGAAAGAAGAAAACAAACTTAATCTGACAGTTTGATTACAGAACTTGGGCAAGGAACTTGGGAAAGGACCGCATCAACTTCTTGTAAGGTGTAATCCATTTGTTTTATCAATAGAATATGTACAAGATGTTTCCCTCTACTCAGATGTGTATGTGATTGGTATGTTTCCTTGTGCATAATTAATGTTTTCATGTATTATGATACATTGTTAGATCTATTATTGATTTATACATGATTAGTTTGATCTTGTGAAAGGTTTATGTGTCTCTATGTGTGTAGATCTAAGTTGGTAAGAGTGAAGGGCATCTTCATGGAAGTTAGCAACTAAGGAGCATGCAAGGACAATCGTCAAATCACCGAGTAAGCCTTTCATTCCATCAACTTGTAGATTATTTTCGTGTAAGGATTAGATCTAGGAAAATTTGTCGTTTACATCTCTATTTTGTCTTAGGTCTAGGAAGAGCCTAAGGGAGTTATCTCCTGCAGGGTTCATTTACCCTACAACAATGTTGATTAACAATTCTATCAGGATCACATTCATTCATTCGTAACCTATACCATTTGACGTCAAACATAACTAATTTGAAGGATTTAAAGTCACACTCAAGTATATCATCCAAAAACCCATGGTATTGATTTTCAGAGGCTTATGGATGTGTGTCACTTCTAGAAGAAACATTAGTAACATGAAATATTGCAGTTATCCCACTTTCAAAAGTTTTCATCTTTTCATCCAACTTTTTGATGCAAAGTTTGCGGCCATTACACTACATAGCCTTGTGGTGTTTCAACTGAAATATGCTAGACACATAAAAAATGCATTGTCAATTGATAAACATATTTATACTTGGAAATTATGCAAATTAAGAAAAAAACCATGCCATATACATCAATATAATATTCGAAAAAACTAAATAGTATGGGTGAATATGCTTGCATTTTTATCTTTTAAACCATATGTTAAATTAATTTCCCTCTTTGTAAGATTGGTATCTCTTTTACATTCAACTTCTTTGACCAATGTAGCCACACCATACCATGATAAACTACCATTATTATATTGTATAGATCGTTGAATCCATACCTTCATCCAATCGAGATTGTTTACAATGTGTAAATGTATTGCATCCCACTCTCGACCAACTATATTAAAATAAAACAATTCACATATAATCAGTTACCATGATATACCTTCATAATAATGGATTATGTAGGAAGACTAAAAATTAAATAAGTACAATAAAAAAAAAAGTCAAATGTATTGTAAATCCCCATCATCTACTTACATGTGACTTTCCTCATTCTACCTTTCCCCAATAGGTGCTCCCCTTCAAATTTGTTGATGGAGTTCACATCCCAAATGCGATCCACATTAATACTTGCAGCTATTTTAGGAATATATTGAGTAATATAAACCATGGTTTGATATACCATATATCCCTCTACCATAGAACCCTCAAGATGTGCTCTTTGTCTAACCAAAACCTTCAATGATTTCAAGTGCCTCTCAACCATCCACATTGACCTTTTGTGTACAGGTCCACACTTTTCAATCTCTTCAACTTGGTGTATGAGGTAGTCTTCTTGTGCATTGAAAAATGTCGGAGGTAGATACTTTTGCATTTCACACATTAGACGAGGAATTTGTATCCTTCGATACTTTGTATCTTCTTTATAGATTTCTTTAGATGACAACCATCTACAAATGATGCAAGCAAATCACAGGTTTCAACAAAAAAATATATAGTACTACATTACAAGTAAAACACATGCAATCAAATATAAGTTGTACAACGAATTGAATAAATTACACTTTGCATATAAATCGCCACTTACCTCATGTATTTGCCAAGATCATATATAACTTGTTTGACATTGTTGTCAAAGTTGTTTGGGAGAGATAGAGGTAGAACATACTGTAACAAAAAAATGAATCATTATTTATTCCCAAATTAGTAGAAAAAAAAAACACTAACAAGATGTTTCACCAATATAGAAATATATACACCAATAATTACCTTAATCAAGATATGCCAATCATGAGTTTTTACCCCACCTAATTCACCTTTCTTTGTTAGGATATTCTTTATGTTTGAAGAAAATCCAGTGTGAAATTTAATTTTTTCGATAACCTATTATACATCCTTGATTTGTTGATATGTCAATAACCATGGAAGGGCGCTTATATTTTGGTCTCCATCGCTATTTGAATGAATCACACTTTGCATTGCATGATTGGCCTCCTTAATGTCATTACAAATATTGGCAGTTTTTTCTTTGTCACTCCTTCCATTTAATATTCACCATAACGTTTATGTTACATTCTTCCCAATGTGCATTGTATCAAACAAATGAACAATTTATAGGTTCTCATAGTAGGGAGGCCTACTGAATTGTACAAGATAACTTTTCATTCCTCGTGGAAGTGCTCCATTATTAATGCCTTCATGACAACCATCAAGGTGAAGCATATAAATTAAAGATATTACAACAATACTTGCCAAAAAAAAATTTAACAGAAACTGGTAAAATATATATTAGATGTGTGTAAGAATCCATAGATTTTACAAAAAAATGGTTCATATAAACCTTCGAGTGATGCCACTTAGAGAGAGTCTTTTACAAAAACGGGGAGTATTTTTGGAACAAAGTTTTTTGATACATCCCCCTTGCTTAACAAAATTTCTGAAAGTAGAGTTCCCTGGATAACTCCGGTAGTAGATTCCGTTGATACAGATTGTAAGACAAAACATTAAAATTCTATATCTTAGTTACCCTTTTCCATTTTGACGTGCTGTAAATCCAACGTATTTTTTGGGTGCGGCTCGTTCAAGTTTAGGATCTGGTTGACTGAGTTCGACTGCACATTCTTTGAATTTTCCTGCTGCTCCCCCGGGTTGCTTGGAGGTGGATGTGTGCCTTCCAATTGTTGTAATCTTCTCTGCATTGTCTCCATTTTCATGCGGTGGTCCTCTATTTGGCTTCCATGAGCGTAGCTCTCATCCTAGAGATTTTCAATCATGTGTCTATGCTGGGATAATGTTTCAAGTTCAAAGGCCCTGTTGGCTCCAATTTCTCCAATTTGCACTCTAATTCTGCTACACCCACTACACTCCTCTTCCCATGAATCTTCAACCCAGTTTCCCAAGTGCACAGGAGCACCTTTACCTTTCTGCATTGCTTCATATGCTAAATATATTTCGGTCCTAACAATTTCATGAATTTTCTGCAGGAGACAATTTGGAGCCCACAGACTAGGCAGGAGGGCGCCAGCCTTCAGCAAGAGAACAATCGAGGATGAGGTCGATAGTCCAAACGGGGGTAAGTTGTGTAATCTAGGAACGCTTCAAACCTTGGATATTCTCGGGAATTATGAGGATAACGGTTTGGTAGCCACGTGTTGTGTAGGAGGTGTAGAAAATCGACGAGGTATCGAGAGAGATCAGGGGCAACAGTCTAGGCGAGGCAAGGAGATAGGAGAAACACAGGGCCCGGGGAACCAATAAGGAGGGCTCAGGTCGAGAATTCTGAGGAAGCTGAGGACTGGGACGCCAAGAGTAACAGAGAGAGAATAAGAGATACATGAGATGGGTCGAGTTGGTCTTGATAAATAGGGTTTGTGATCCCAGTAGAAAGAAAGGAGCAGATGGATTTAGCCAAATAACCAAATTTCCAGACTAATTCAAGATTAAGGACAATGCCATGATTTCCCATGGGTCCATTAATGGAAAGAGCATGCTAAATTGCTTGCGTGAAGGTAAGTCCCTGCGAACCGTTCCATCAGACGCCATGAGCCTGAGTAGGTGCAACTGACGTCTAGAAGGCGAATGTGCTCTGCGGAATGGATTTCTCATACCGCTTCCATCATCGTCTGGTGCCGGGTGACATAATCTCCCACAATCTTTGTTGGGTTGTCCTGCTTATCACCTCGCAACATGATGGCTATGGTTATATCGTTAGCCACCACTTCACCTTAGACGATGTGTCTCAAACGTGCTCCATGCCATCTGTTCAAACCAGAGTTGCCTTGATCCACATGGTCATTGATGTGCTCCACCCTTGTGCTATTGACGACACACTTCCCATGCTTGGGTGGACGGGTTTTCACCTCTGTTGGGCTCTCTCCCCCCCTTTTGCCTCTTGGTACTTGAGGGTCGCGGGCCCCTCTCCTATTAATGTGTCCTTGATTTTGTTTAAGGCATCGATGATGTGCCTTCTTGTTTTGGCCCCCACCATTTCATAATGATACTTGGTCATTAGCACAGGGGGGTTGAGGTTATCACTCTGTCTACACTTAGGGAACCATGCATTTTTCCAATGGTTGCATTCGCCATTTTGTCTGCTTCAATGTTGTTTTCTCTCATTATGTGATATAAGGTTATCTTAATGTCACGAGAATCCACCCTTATTCTATCTGTGACTTGCTTTAGGCTTAGATATCGAGGGTTGGATCTGTGAACCATCATTCTTATTATATTTTTGGAGTCTCCAAGAACGTTCAACTCTCGGATTTTACGAGTCTGGGCATGTTGTATGCCATTTAGAAGAGCGTAGGCCTCAGCTTTATTATTAGTATCCGTCCCAATATTCCAATGATAGCATAGGGATCTTTTTCCTCCACGTTCGAAGAGAACCCCCCCTGTGCATGCCTCCCCTGGGTTTCCCTTGATGCTCCATCGAAACATAGAATATGGATTTGTTGCTTTTGAATCCAGAGTTCTATGTTGTGGACACTGTGAAGTTGCCAACACGATCTATGCGTTGCAGATGGGTGCTTAAATGGCTTAAGATTAAAACTTGTCATCCAATCTTTTTCCCGGTCATTCCAATTGATTGGATCTTCAACATTTAGAGGTTTTGAGTTCATACTTTCTGAGAGAAGTAGCTTGGCCTTAGTGGCTATAGTTTGGGGGGGAGAAACAATCCCTTGAATTTTATTTTTGTTTCTAGGTAATCATATCTGCAAGCAAACAAACTTGGGCACCACCCTCCAAATGTGCTTCATGACTGGTTTTTCCTTGAAGGATCCCTAATAGTACTTGTCCCAATTTCCCAATCTGGGATTGGGAGTTGAGGGCCATCTTATCTTTCTGGATAGATCTTTGTAGGCTACTTTCCAAACAGTTTGCGAGAAGGGGCAATTCCATAAGAGATGGTGGATATTATCTTGACTGCTTTGGCAAAGAGGGCAGTTGGAGGGGTCGTGAAAGCCTCTTTTCATTAGGTTCTCTCCTGTGAGAATTTTCCCATGGGATAAGGTCCAAATGAAGAAGTTAACTTTGGGGAGGGAGTCATGGCTCCAGAAATTTTTCCATTTTGTTGAATTATGATGCTCTCTCGTGTTGGAGAAGATCAGGTTATATCCTTCTTTTACCGAGTATCCATTTATACGCCATCCTCGGTTGTCTGAAGTGGTTTTAAGGATGGGGGTTTCCCCTTTCCGGATAGAAGTTAGACGGTGCGCCTGGTTGGTCAAGTACTCAGGTACTCTCCCCAAGTCCCAATCCTTCCAACTGCCATTCTCGTTCTAGACTGAGATATCATAGAGAGTGTATTTTCGTTCATCCAACGTCCATCTTTTTAAATCGCAAATTTCTGCTTCACAGGATTTGAGATCCACCCCTAGAATTGGATCTTGCCAGATTCTGATAATTTTTCCATTTCCAAAGATCCAGGAAAGATGTTCTTTAAAAAAGCGAGTAGCGACCCTTATTAATTTGCAGATTTGGGATCCTGTTTGCATGGTTTGTGATTTATCCATGCTTCTTTTTCTTTTACCAAGTATGTACTTTTTTATGAGAGCCATTTTCCACCAATCATTTTCTCACGTGACTATCCTCCAGAGAAGTTTAGCTCCCATTGCTAAGTTGGTAACTTCAAGGTCTCTGATTCCAAGACCTCCACTTTTTTTGGGCAAGGTGACCATATCCCTGTTCACCAGGTGGATTTTTTTGTGATTGGATTTTCCTCCTTGCCACAAAAATTTGCAGATGAGATGCGCCAAGTCTTTTAGGATTCCCTTTGGAGCTAGAAGGGTATAAAATTGAAATATGGGGAGGGCCGAGAGGACTTATTTGATCAGGACCACCCTTCCTATTGGATTGAGCCATCTTGACCCCCATGATTCTATCTTTTCTTTAACCTTTTGGAGAGATAAATCCCAAAACTCGCCTGGGAGCGCTTTAATGCACAGAGGGAGACCTAAATACTTGAAGGATTTCCAGTCTTGGGTGATGGTGAATCCCATTATTTGAGAAATTCCCGCTCTGATGACTGCAGAAACATTCTAAACGTAGATTTGACATTTTTCTTTGTTCAAGAGCCCTCTCGAGACTAGAAGGAAGGTGTCCAGAACTTGCAGAATTATTTTGGCCAGAGTTTTTGGGGCCCAGCTCAAGAGGATTATATCATCTGCAAATTGGGAGTGGTTCAGTCTTTTGACCCCTTGGGAAATTTTGATTCCTGGAATAGTGGCATTTGTGCTTTCCCATTCAATATTGTGATTTAGGGATTCAACCATGATCACAAAAAGGAGGGGGGAGAGGGGGCATCCCTATCTTAAACCTCTGGACACTTTGAAGAAGGGCCCAGGTATTCCATTTAGGAGGGGTTCTATCTAGGGGGAGGCAATACAGGAGTCCATCTAGGCAATGAAGTTTTGACGAAAACCAAATTTTTCCATCACTTTAAAGAGGAAATTATGTTCCACGCTGTCAAAAGCATTTGCCATATCGAGCTTTATATCCATACCTGATTCTCCTCGAGAGCTACTAGCATGGATTGCCTCTTGAACCAGGATGAATTTGTCCCAAATCTGACAGCATGCTGCAAATCCTCCTTGACTTGGAAGGATTAGGGATCTAAGAAGAGGATTTAACATGTTGGTGATTATTTTGGAGAAGATCTTGTAGGAAATATTGCAGAGAGAGATGGGTCTGAAGCGATCCAAAGAAGAGGATCCAAATTCTTTTGGGATGAGAGCTAATGAGGAGGAGTTGGTGGCCCCTCCCAGCTTTTTTTCCTTGTGTGCAAATCTTATCATCCTTATGAAGTCCTTTTTAATTATGTGTCAACATTTTTTGTAGAAGTGTAGAGTGAAGTCGTCTGGACCTGGGGCTTTGTCTTCTTGAAATTGATTCAGAGATTTTAGAATTTTTGCTTCTTCAATTGGTCTGTCCAGATGCATATTGTCTTCCACTGTAATCTTACTGGGGATGTGTCTGAGAAAGGCATCTATTGTTTGATTATCAGCCCTACCCGACGTCGAGTACAAATTTTGGAATTGCATTGAGGCTTGTTGTTTGATTTGGTTGAAGTCCTTAAGGATTTCCCCTTCTGGGGTTTTGATTTCTGAGATTTGATTTGCCCAATTTCTGACTTTTGCCTATTTGTGAAAGAAGGAGGTGTTATAGTCCCCTTCTTTCAACCATAGGCTTCTGGACTTTAAGCGCCAAGTGATATCCTCTCCTACTAGTGCTTGCATATATTCCTTGTGAATTTTTTGTTCTCTTATGATGTGATTTTGCTAGATCTCGGTAGTTTCCATTTCCTCCTACATATTTTCTAGTTGTAGCTTTTTGTCTCTGGTGTTGCTTTGCTAAGAGTTTTTTGCCCAAACCTTTAGGAAATATTTTACCAATTTTAGCTTATGCTCCCATATGTAATTGGGTGAACCATAGATCCATTGATTCCATATTTGAGCAATGGACTGGATGAGCTCTGGGAAATCCAACCCAAGGGGGTTGAATTTGAAGGGGATGGGGCCCCAATTTTTTTGGGCTTCAAAGACTAGTCTGGTGGGTCAGTGATCTGAACTTGCCTAAGGGAGTTTCAAGGAGCACAGTTTGTCTGGAAGTGCCAAGAGTGAGTTGTTGATCAGGAAGTGATCTAACCTTGTCGCTATGTGCCCTGGGCCAACTCTTCTATTATTCCAAGTGAACATTCCCTTGTCTGAAGGGACGTCAAAGAGATCCAAGTCCAAGATAAGATCATCAAGCCTTTCCCGAAATTGATCTCTCACAACATAGCCACCTTGTTTTTCCTTTGTCCCTCTGGTTATATTGAAGTCTCTAGCAATAATAAGGTTTCTAGGGGTATTGTCGGTGGCCAGATCTAGAAGGGATTGCTAGCATTCATTTTTTTCTATATAGTTATTGGGCATATAAACATTTATTATGGAGTATTGTGTACTTGAGTCTTTCTTAAAGAGATTGACCATTAGCCAGAACTGTGTCTGCACCTGATCTTTTAGTTTGAATTCCTCAGTCTTCAAGAAAGTTCATATTCCTCCTGATGCCCCTCTAGAACTAACTGCTTTTCCTTCACTTTTATTCCAATTTTTTTGAAGGTCTTTAAGGGTTTCCTGCTCCCTCATTTTCATCTCCTAGAGAATGAGAATTGAGGGCTTTTCTATTTGAATCAATTTTCTAACTTCATCTTTTTTGACCCTGTTTCCTTATCCTCTGCAATTCTAGGAGACGACTTTCATCATTTATCATTGTGTTTTGGCGCCCCCCCCCTTCTGAGGGTTGTGAAGTTGCTCCCTTATGGTGGGATGGCTTGTTTTTTCCAGATTTTCCATCTTTCTTTAGTGCCTCCTCTATTGTTTTTTGGATGCCCAGTTCTTTTTCTCTGTCTACAGTCGATTCTCTTTTATTCCTTTGGAATTTTCTTCCAGCTTTGTTGTGTTGGACGGTTGAGTTAACTCCAGGTCAAAATCACTATCTGAAGTGTCCTGTCGTTCCTTTTCTGACATTTCTGGAATCTCCAGGGTTTGGTTGGGGAATGATTTTTCTGCTGAGTCCCCACTTAAGTCCAGGACTTCTTTTTCTTTTTCTTTACCTTTACTGTTCACTTCTCTTCTCTCTTCTTGTCCCTTTCTATTATTCTCTTCCTGGGATTCCCTAATTTCCTCTATATTTCCTTCCAAGTTGAGGTCGACGTATCTGTTATGGCTTGATTCTCCTTTGTGTGGAGAGCTTGGACGTGCTTCTTTTGGATCTGGGGGTTTTTCCCATTGGCTTTGATTCGAGATGGACTGAGTTTTTCCATTTTCTTTTTTCCGCTTTGGTTACTGCCATTGATCTTGTTTTGGATCTTGATCCTGTGTTTCTTTGGCCTGGGGGCAGGATTTGGAAAAATGACCATATTTGTGACAAGCTTTACATTTGAAGGGGATTTGTTCATAGTCTACTTGTTGGATGTATGACCAACTATCTAGATTCAGTTGTATTGCTTCTGGGAGTCCTTTTTCCAGATCTACTTCCATGCAAAGCCTGGTGCATGCCTGTAAACCCTCTCGTGGTTCAACATGATCGATATACTTTCCTAGAGTGTTTCCTATGTTCCTTATGGTTTCATCGTTCGAACAATGGAGGGGAAGGAAAGGCAATCTTAACCAGACAGGGACTGTTGAGGGTATATCGTTTTTTGGGCTAAAATCAGGAGTCCACTTATTTAAGTACATTCCTCTTTCCCCCATGAAGTAAGGTCCGCTTCGAAATATCAGATCTCTATCTTCTTTTTTTTCAAACAGGAAGGCAAAGAATCCCTTACCACATAAGGTTGTCGACATTTGTCCCTGGATCAGTTTGCACCAGTTCGCTTCCAGCCAAAGGTACATGGCTTTTGGGGATGGCCAAAGTTCGATAAATTGCCCAATCAGTCCTCTGTCTACCAGTCTAAGAGCAAGGGGCCGCACTGAGGGAGCGAAGACGGTCACCTTAGGAATTTCAATTGCTTTTTAACAAATCTCGAGGGGGGTGGCTTGGGGATTTTAGCGTAAAATGAAATAAGGACTTGGAAGGCATGTAGGTCCGACGACGAGGATCCCGGGGGCATATCCCCTCCCTCAGAGGGAGCCATTAAGGCTATGACAACCTCGAATGTTAAACCCTAAACGCAGAGCCACCGCCGCGAGCTTCTCCCTTTCCTAGCACTAAAAAATTGTTATAATCATGGTTAACAATACTTGCCAATTAGTACAATGAACAAAATGAAATAAAAATATAAAATATTCCAAACATTTCATGTATGATGCATAGACGATTTGATCCATACCTTGGCGATTTCTATTATATTGCAACTGCCATAGATGAGGTGTCGTTCTCCGTGATTTTAATCTAGTCTCTTCTTTCCCATTGAAAATATGTTTTTTGGTACTTCGATACCTATGGTTCTTAGAGAGGAAGTGCTTATACTCATCAAACACCTCCTTTCCTAAAATTCTTGAATGACGAGATTTCATCTTAGGACCACAAATTGGACATGCAAATTTACCCTTTGTTTGCATACTTGCAAGAGATGGATTAAATTTTATATCAATTATTCGAAGTATGTTTAATGAAGGGATTATATAAAAAACATGCATGATATGAACTTCATAAAATTAAACACTATTAGAGTGCAGTATAATGTTATAACATACCACATAAATGTGTTAGCCATGGGGCATCCTGAATTGCTCATACAAGCATTGCATCGAATTGAAATTCCCTTTACACACCTACTGGTCTAGAGATATCATACATAGTGATGCCATTCCATAACTCTAGTATCGTCGATAAGTGGCTCAATACATACATTCATATGTTTGACTTGGTACTTACCTAATTGATTAAACATATAGTACATAATTACTACATATATGAGTAAATAAAAAAATATCAAACATAATTATAAGACATAATTGAACATATCTAAGTACACAAAAAAATATAAGACATAATTATGAAACAAACAAGACAAATGAGATGTTACAGTGTTAAAAGAAATTATTCTAAACAAATATCTAGAACAATCATTGCCAACATTATGTGCTCCCTCTTTATTGACATCCATGGATGAATGTTATTGTTGATAACAAAAACATGCCACACCGAGTAAGTAGATTTGAGCTCTCCAAATGGATTGACGTCGTCAACTACCAATGAAAGCCTAAGATTACGAGGTTCAACTTTAAAATGTGGCCATATTTCCTCTATCTTCTTAAATGCAGATCCATTTGTTGAAATATTGTAACTGCGAAGTATATTCTACTTATTATTGAGTTATTATCTTATAGATCAATCCCCTTTTGTGGATTGATCATGTCGAGACTTGTGTATGAACAAATCCCCTTTTGTGGATTGGTCAAACCCTAATTAAATGATATTATTTGAGAAGTCATCTCCCAGGGCTAATTAAAGTGGCTTTAACCACTAGTTGGAGAAGTCGGCCTTGCGTAATGAAGAGACATCACCCTAGCGCTCCTCGGCTAGTATAAATCAGAGAGGCTAGCGCCTCATTCACTCATTCACTCAAGTCACTCATTTAGTGAACAAGTTTGAAGGAATTTGCAGTTAGAAGAAGGAGAAGAGAGAGGCACATTGCTCAGTCTTGGATATTCTATAATGTTTGGTCTTTTATCTTGGCATTGTATTGGCAATCTATAATAAGGAATTTTTTGCTAGGTTTTCTCCCCCGCGAGGGTTTCTTAGGATAAAATGTTGTGTACCTTGTGATTGTGTTTCTTTCAGTGATCCTACTTATGTTATTATTGTCTAGTAAATTGAAAAGAACTTAATAGCAACTCTAAATTTAACATGGTATAAGAGCTTGACTGAATAGAGCATCTTTTATCAGGTAACCAAAAACGTCATTGTTGTCATACAAGAAAATTAGGGCTTTTGTTGGAAAAGAATTTCAGCCTAAAAACTATCTAGGGAAGTGTGCCCTAGCCTAGAGAACTCATTGGCAGCTTGAGCGCACATTTTCAGTGGCCAGAGCCTCTAGAAAGTGAAACCCTAGTTTTCACAGAAAACCAGAAAACCGAGAAACCGGAACTAGTACCAGAAGTACCAGTCTAGATTTGCGCAGGCTCAGTTTTAAGGGGTAAAATTTGGATTTTCTGAAATCTGACTGCACCAACCTACTTGCCTCAGCCAAGTGCACCTCTTGGTAAGTTCATATTTAAATTCTGAGCACTTTCAATTTTTGGTCATTTTCCCAGCACCAGGTCAAGATGTATGCAAGCACCAAGCTTATTGACAAGTTAGAAGGTGTGGATAACTTTCGTGCCTGGAAGTATAGGATTTCACTCATTCTTGAAGAGAATAGCCTTGCAAGATTTATCAAGGAAAATGTACCAGAACCCGCAGATGCTACAGCTAAATCAAAGTACCAAAAGGATATGGTTAGGGCCAAAAGAATAATTGCAGACTCTATTAAAGATCACTATATTCCTCAAGTGGCTTCCAAGAACACTCCAAAAGAGATGTTTGATGCCCTAACCATAA
>JASDQU010735445.1:178216-200610 GCA_032191745.1 Picea mariana
AACAAGTTCTCCAAATATTAAAGGACAAACTAACCATGGCACATAATCGCATGAAAGAACAAGCAGATCAACATCGTAGTGAAAGAAGTTTTGAAGTAGAGGATTGGGTGTTTTTAAGACTACATCCATACAAACAAATGTCCCTCAAGAAAGCCAAGAAGGATAATAAATTATCACCAAAGTACAATGGCCCTTATAAGGTGTTGAAAAAGATTGGTACTATGGCATACAAGTTGGAGTTTCCTGCATCTTCATGAGTACACCTAATTTTCCATGTTTCATGCTTAAATAAGGTTATAGGGGACAAGATCGCAGTTCAAAATATATTTCCAGAACTTGATGAGGAGGGAAAAATCATATTGGAGCCTGAAGCCATCACTAACACAAGAATTCACCAGCTGAGGAATAGATCCATTTCAGTGTATCTCATTAAATGGAGGAAACTACCAGCTAAAGATTCCACTTGGGAATATGAGTCTTTTATATAGAAGCATCCATATTTACTCAAGCGTTGCGGAAAACACTTGTCTCAAGGGGAGGGGTATCTTAAGCCCTAAATAGTGGCTCATTACCCCTTAATTGGGGAATATTACATTAGTAATGTTATTTTATTTATGTCGGCTTTATTCCATTAGTTGTAATTATACCTCCTAGTCTCCTATATAGACCAAGGAAACATTTTCATCATGAATCATATTGTAATTAAACATTTATGTGGGCATGAGGTTGCCCCCTCGAAGAGGCTTCTTATCTGAATTTCTCTCTTTTTCAAGGAGTTGATTACTTATTCTGAGGTTTTTATATGCTATATTGATATTTGGTTCCTAACAGGTCCTCAATATTCGACGGATGGATGATTCAAATTTTTCCTTTTCGGGCTTCATCATTTTTGTTCCTATCTGCACCACGATTCAATTTCACCAAAGTGCCATGTCTCCAAAGTTATAGATATGTCACCACACATACTCCTCCAACAGATGGTTGGGATTGAATCTAGACTTCGAGGCTTTGCGAGTCCTCACATCACTGCACTCTACTTCCTTTGGAGTGTCAGACCTTTGAACTTTTGGATCTGCTTCCACATGTCCTTCCTCTGATCAATAGTCCTAATCAACTCCATAATTTGGGACTCTGGAGAGATAAAACCCTACTTACCTCTATTCTCCCGGAGTGTCTATCCTCTGAAACTCTAAATTTGACACCATGTGTCTCTCCCGATCAACGGTAAGTATCAACTCCACTCTTTGGAACTTTGAGAGATTTTACCCCTTCTGAATTTTATTCTCCCAGATGGTTGGTATTCTGGACTCAATGATCCATTGATGCATGTACTCTATGCCGATGGTTGTGATTTTCTCCCGACATCAGAGCTTCTCGCCAAGATTCTCCACTTTCACAAACCCTCTAGATTACTATACCTCCAGAGTAAGGGATCTTTTGTCACCTGTCCTTTTGTTTCAATGACTATGATGGGTTCCTAGACTTCATAGTTTCAGGTCTTCTCGACTCTGTACATCTTGTGCACTTCTTCTCCCGAAGCACTGAGGCTCCGACCCTCCTTCGATTGGCTGACATGCATCCCTCTCAATTGGATGGTCCTAATTTACTCTGAATCCTATGACTCTAGGGATCCTGTCTCCTTCGATACACAAACTTGAGAAAACTCTGGACTAACAAAGTTCAAAGGGTGTAGAGGGATAAACCTAGTGCAAATTACATGGATTGGATGACTGTCGATCCTCGTGCCTAGTTCCAATAGTGAGGATATATTATCCTCCATGCATACTCCTCCTCGAGCCTGGACTCATATCTAATGGTCCATATCGCTGCTGACAACATATATGATGACTGTTGTAGCTTCTCCTCCTATGCACACTGCGCTTTCCTTCGAAGGAAGGATTTTTCAACAAGTTCAAAGGTTTGGCCTTTGATATTTTCTTCGGAAGTCTCAAATCGTCAACCTGCACTATGCCTCTTGAGCTTGAAATGATTTAAAGTTGAAAGGGGCTCTACCCTTTGATTGTTTCTCTCCTTTAGGGGTGTTTGTTTGGCCTCTACTTGCATTCTTGGGAAAATGCTACACCTCCTAATTTTTACCAACTTGAATGGTCTTAGGCTCTGACACACATCTATATTACTTCCATAGTATATGAATTAGACTAGATTCTCCTTCCACTCCCCTTTTTAGAGACTCTATTTAGAATCACACTATATCTCCTGAGCTTATACTTGCTCAAAATTCTAAGGGTCTTGTCCCTTTTGTTCTCTCTGAATGATCTCTTGTGCCCTCCCATAAATTATTCTCTCATCCTCCCGAGCTTATGGAATTTGTAATATTCCTCAGTGCACCCTTTGCACTAGCTTCACCCTAAAAATTGAACTCTAAAAGTTCACTTGCGCACTCTGTGCATAATTACACTTCTCCTCTTGAGTTTTATCTTCTGGTGTGCCCTCTTGGAAACCTTTTCATAGAACTCAAGACATAGTTCTTGTGAAATCCTTACAGAGCCCTCAAACTATTCAGTAACTCTGGTATGTCTTATTCAGAGTGTTCAGTAACTCTGATAGGCCTTCCCTGGAACTATTTATTCTTTCTGAGTTTGAAATTGTTCTGGTGTGCCCACCTGGCATGCTCTTCTCTGAACTCGAATGAGAGTTCAAGTGAATCCTTTCACTAGCCTCATAGATTTTTCTCTAAATCTGGTGTGCAGTCCTTTGTATATTTTAACCTTGTGCAATATTTACGGCAAATATATTGTCAGTAAAAGAACAGAAAAGATACAATGGAAAATACAAACATTACACAAATATTTTTCCCCTGGAAACCCAAATCAGGAAAACCAAAATATTCTATATTCATTCATGGTATTATATTTTCTACAATACAATATACATATAGGAGCTAACAGCATCCAAAACCCTAACCCAATGACATGGATTAGTCAACAACCCTAATTCCTTAATTGGAAATAGAAAACCATTGACAAAAACCATGTGCTAAAAAACCACCCAAAATGCGACACGTTTCCCAAGGAATTTTTTTTTTTCTGGGGGTGTTATCGCCCCTTGCAACCCCCTATGTACCTGGTGAAAAGAAGACATACAACACATGCAAAGAACATAACACATACCCAACATTCTCCCACTTGTTTGTTTCTGTGCATACATGGGGTTACATGGTTACATAATCAACAATCCAGGGCAACAATGCCCATGGATCCTCTACACCAAGAGAACTTTTCAATGCTCACATATTTTGTTAATGAATATGCAAAATTCTTCAAATTTTCCACCTTCATGACCAACACTTTCTTTTCTTCAACCATGTCTCTCATAAAGTGATATTGAATATCAATATGCTTTGTCTTTGAATAATAAGTCGAGTTCTTTGCTAGAAAAATTGCACTTTGACTATCACAATCTATCCTTAAAGCTTGTTGTACCAGCCCAGTAACTGAACACAATATTTGTAACCATACTGCTTCCTTAATTGCATGAGTTGATGGCATGTATTCAAATTATGTAGTTGAAAGTGCCACTACAACCTATCTTTTTCTCATCCAACTTATTTCTCCTCCAAACAGGTTAAACACATACCCACTTGTAGATCTCCTATGATCCAGATCTCTAGCCCAGTATATCCAAAAAGCCATGTATATCCACCACTCTATTCAATATTGATCATCGTTGCTAGCAAAATCCATAGCTATAAGTGCCATACAAATACATGAAAACCCTTTTTACTATTGTCCAATGCTCCTTCCCTGGTTTTGACATATACCTTCTCAAAACTCCCATTGCATGTGCAATGTCTGGTCTAGTAAAAACCATTGCATACATCAAACTGCCAACTGCACTCGCATATGGAACATGAGACATGTCCTTCTTCTCTTCTCATGTCTTGGGACACTTATCCATATATAACATTACACCAATAAGAATAGGAACCTTGACTGGTTTACATTCCTACATATTAAACCTCTGCAATATTGCCTCAACATATTTTCTTTGATTTAATCAGAGTTTCCTCTTTTTTTGATATCTTTTAATTTACATGCCCAAAATGAAATTTTAAGCACCAATATCCTTCATGTCAAATTTAGAGGACAACTGAGTTTTCACATTCTGGATAATCTCCTTGCTATTTCCTATCAACAACATGTCATCCACATACAAGACCAGTTAAATCAAATGATCACAAATTAATTTAAAATACACACTCTAATGCTCTTTGCTTCTTGTGAAGCCAATTACCAACATATAAGTCTGAAATTTTTGATACCACATCCTTGGTGATTGTTTTAAACCATACAAGGACTATTTCATTTTGCATACCAGCTCCTTCTTTCCCTTCACAACATAACCTTCTGGTTGCTTCATATAGATTTCTTCTTACATATCCCCATGTAGGAATGTTGTCTTCACATCCATCTGTTCTACTTCAAAATAAAATGCAACAACAACAGATAACATAAATCTTATAGAGGTTACATTGGAAATAGGAGAAAAAATATCACCAAATCAATTCCCTCAACCTCAGAATAACCCTTTGCTACTAACCGAGCTTTGTATTTCTCCACTTTTCCTTATGCATTCAAATTCTTTTTAAATACCCATTTGTTTCCAATGGGATTTCTTCCACTCGACAACTCCACTAGATCCCAAGCCTCATTCTTATCCAAAGATGTCATTTCTTCATCCATGGCCCTTTTCTAGAGTTTTCCATCCTTTGAATCCACTACCTCCCTGATAGTTCTATGATCATCATCAGTAATAGACAAAGGAAAATTTGAATGAAAATTAGATGGAGTATACCTTTCCGGTAGCCTTATTTCTCGAACCGATCTCCTCAATACTATAGTATGAGGACATTCTTCTTCTGATTCCTGTTCTTTTGTAGAGTCTGACACATCATCCTTTCTACAACTCCATTTTACCGAGGTGTATATGGAGTAGTCTTCTTCCTTGATATACCACACTTCTTATACAATTCTTCAAATTCATTCCCGTAGAACTCTCTACCATTAACTATACTCAAAACCTTAATTATTTTCTCTATTTGATTCTCAACAAGAGTCTTAAACTCTTTAAACCTACCGAAGGCTTCATATTTCTTCCTGAGGAAATATATCCAAGTATTCCTCGAGAATTCATTTATAAATGAGACATAGTACACATATTTTCCCAATCATGGGACCGATACAGGTCAAAAAACATCACTGTGAACTAGCTATAAAATTCCTTCTTTCCTCGTTGCACCATAAGGGAATCTTACCCGATTCTACTTCCCATATACACAATGTTCACATAAATAAAAATATAGAGATCATTTAAACATACCTTAAACCATACCTTTACCATGTAGTAGTCGAAGACCCTTCTCTTCGATATGCCTCGGTCTTTGATGCCACAACATAACCTTTTCTCCAGAGACTGTATGAGTTCTTTCTTCTTCAACTCCAATATCAGGAATAATGGAAATATTGCACCTGTTGGTCCTAAGGCCTGCACTTGACTGCTAAAGGGCAAAGGTACACCATCTCAAGTTTTAGAATGTTTGACTTTTAATTTTTGTTGGTTAGTTAGAGGGTTGTTTATACCAAGATAGGAGCATGGTTGGGTTGGAATGATATAGATGAGTGTCCTCCTTGGATGGGGGAGCACTAATGACATACAAGTGAAATAATAGAAAACAAAGGGAAACAACAAATTACTCAATGAATAATCTTCGGCAAGAAGTTCAATACTTAAAATATCATTTCAATACATTAAACATGTATCAAAAACACAATTAATCCTCCAGGTTGCGATAAAAAAAAAAATTCACCAAGCATTAGCTGTTTTCACAGGTTTCATATCAATAAAGACAAGTTATACAATAGCCAAAGGAAATGAAATGTACTTTTCAGAAATAAAAAAAATGTATTCAAGATAAGATAAAAACACATGAAGATTTGAATGAAACACTGTCATCAAGAGTATGTTAACCAGGTAGAGATATTTAATCCATGCATAGAATGGGTCCAACCAGTCTGATGTATTTCTATCCTTTCCTGAAAACTCAGACCCCTCAAAACATACAAAAACTGCATATTTATTAGAGTTGCATAGGTTCTCGTCCACCTGGGACTGAGACTTAACTCTAGACTACTAGGTGTAGAACAAATAATTAACTTAACTAAAACATTTACATGGAGTACAACATGTATACTCCACACTAGAATTAATAAAAAAGAGTGGTTCTTATCACACACATAAGACCACTCATTATTCCTTCAACTAAAAGAGTCTTGAACTAAACAATTAAAAATTGCTATTGGAAATAATATAATATTGATGCATATGTTGGAGCGAACCGAGGTTGATAGAAATGACCAAGAGTGACATAAATGAGTTCTATATCATTCATGGAATGCATGCACATAGTTGGAGGCCGCTCGAGACAACTGGATGTATTGGCATATATCTACTTTATGAAGAGGTAGTCTTTTGAAGTGTTGTGGAACCAATCTGCATCAACCTGGGACCCAGACTTAACTCTTTGTCTATGTTGGCACAGGGGCATAACTAGGGATCAACACTTCAAAACTGCACCAAAAAAAACCTAACTACTGTCCCTTTCGGAAACACCTACAAAGCAGATGAATTCTCACCCGAGGTAGAGGCAGGGGGGGTTGCAGGACTCAAGTGTCTACAACCTAGCTAGGAAATAGATATGTGATCACAATACTTAATAGATCACTTAGAAATTAACATTCATTAGTATTTTAACCCTCATTCACATCGCAGGTTAAACCCTTGTTACAGAACAATGCAGTGTTACTCAATATCCAAGCATATCTAATCATTAACACATAGCATCAGAGTAGATCTAGCATTCATTCATACATAAAGCACTTGAGAATCAATGGATTAAGAAATTAAATACATAAAAAACATAAACAACATAGCACAAAGAACATCAACATGGCATATACGTGGTTCACCCGAGTGTGGGGCTACGTCCACCAACTCTTCTTCTTATTTATTAGTCTCCTTCAATCTTCTTTCATGCACAGAGCCACCAAGCCAACTCCGCATAGAAAATGAGATCTGCACGCACCTCGCCAGATCCTCCTTCATCGATTTAGGTCCAAGCATAGAGCCTTTACATAGTCTGTGCACAAATAACTTACAAAACACTTGCACTTATCTCTGCAAGCCTTAACACATCTTCTTGCACATAGATAACATTATCACTAAGGCATCAACTCTCTAGGTCTCTTTCTTACATTGCCTAGCTACTTATTTATATATTACAAGAGGGGCCTAAACATGTTAAAACCCATGGGGCGACATCCCATACCTGTTACATAAACTCTAAAACCCAAAAATACCGCAAAAAGGGTGATATCCCACGATATCCGCTTTGCCTGGCTGCTCCATCTTCGACCAACTTGTTGAAGTCTAAAAAATGGTCAAACACGACCAACGTTTCCACAAAACTTGGTCGAGGGCCAAAAATACCCCAACACTCACCTGTGAATCATCCTGATTCACTCTAATCTGGGAAACATTGCTTCAAATGCCTTGACCTTAGCTCAAGCTGCGTTGACTTGCTACTTTGATAGAGTCTCCTGCTCAACGAAATCTTGAATGACTTTCTTGGTGACAGGCCCTTCTAGGTGTTGTTCCACTACTGCGACCACCTATTTTAGTTGTGATCCTTGTCGCTTGATTTATTCAAAGAGGGTGTAAGCTTTGTCCTACACCGTTTGGAGTCATTGTGTCACCTCCATCACTCTACTCTGGATAGCAGTGACCTGCTACTGAACTATGTGTTGCTCCTGCAATCTCTTCATCTTCTCAATGACCATATGTTGCTTCTGCTGTGCTTACACTGTCGATGCATTTTTCTTCACCTCCTGGAGTGGTGCCTCAAATATCCTTAGATCCAAGTCTTCTAGAAGGCGCTCATAGGTCTGCACCCTTCGGTTACTTAATTTCTTGCATTCTAAAGCCAATGCTTTGATTCTTTCTACTGCGCTCCTGGCCCTTTCTTCCCTTTGATATCGCACTTCTTCTAGAGTGCTTGAAACTACTTGCATTTCGAACTCTGCTGCTCTTGCTTGAAGCTGTTGAATGGATTCAATGACCTTCCACACTTGGCTCTCAGTTGTCTCTTCTTCCATCTGAGCCAATACTAGAATAGAGCGAAATGATCTAGTTACTTCTTCTCTAACCCCAATCTACTCTGTGAGAAACTGTTCTTTTTCTTTCTGGATCTTCTCTCTGTCCTCTTCAAAATTCACTCGGAGGTCATCTTTCTCTTACTACGCAACCCGACGTTGCTCCAGGGATTCCTCTTTTTCTTGCTTCAACGCCTCTCTGGCCTACTCTTTTTCTTATTTTACACATCGAAGGTGAGCCTTTGTCACATCTTTTATTCTATGTAGTTTGGTGGGCTCATCCCCCAACTCTAGAGCTTTTGATGATGAGGACAAATTAGACACTGCATGGCTTAAATAGAGAGCTTGTTGTACCCCCTTTAGCTCTGCCTCGATTCTATCATACATTGTCTCCTACTTTTCTTTGTTTCACTGCAAAATATCTTCCGAAGCATCAACTACAGCTATGATGATGAGGTCAATATCATCCACTGTGAGCACGTTCTATGACTGAGGCTTATTGGCTCATGAATTCTTCCATACTAAGGGTTTCTTTGGAGAAACCTTCCTTTTCTTCGACATCTTGGCCTCTGCAAGGGGATCCTTCAGTGGTTTCACTTCTCCCCTTTTCTTCTCATCTCCCCCTTCCTCCTCTTGTTTTACTTCGTCACCTCCTCCTCCTTGAGGTGAATTAGGCGTAGTTTCCTTCGATGTGATGTTTATCTCCTGAACGTATTCCTTCTTTTTCTTTTTCTTAGAGCTGCTCAGTCCATGACACTCAATCCTGGTGACCATAGGACTTTCGATGAGGTCAAGGTCTAAGATTTCTGCATCTCCAACTGGTACAAGGAATTATGTAGGCCATTCCTTGGTTATCTCCTCCATATCATCCTCAGTCAACTTATATTAAGACTGAAACTCCTCCTTATTTTCATCCCTAGGTGCGGTGATATATATGAAGTGTCGGTCTGCACAAAACTTCATGAGTGGCCTGAAACTATGGAGTGTATTCAACGTCATTCAGGGGAATGAGTCAATTTCCCATGTGAGCTATAGGTAGTAGGTGTGGAAGAAAACATTTGACTACCACTGCTTCATCATATCGGTTGAATACCACAAGGTGGTGAACCTCGTGGCTAGTGGTTCAGATGGCTTGACTTTAGGGAATGTCGCTCCCTCTGACATCTCCCAAGAGACAAATGATATGAGTATGAGTAACCAGCTAAAGTGGAATTCATAACCTAGGTCCTTCTCTTCGCGAGAGTCCTTCTCCAACTCGTTGACGAGGTAGCTCACCCAGTTCATCTGAATCCCTTCAACGCACTTACCTGCGAGGTCTACGACAAACCCCATGAATTACGTTGGTCTTTTATTCTTGACAAGCCTACCAACAATAAAATGGTAAGCTAGGTGCATTGCGCCATGTTGGATGGAGGATACCTTGTAGCCTCGCTTCCCCTTATCCACATTTCCATAGGTTTCCTTTATATGTTATGCCAGGGAGCGATCTGTAACCTTCCCTGGATAAAACTAGTGAGGTTCTGGGCCCTGCACGCTCAATCTAGTGATCATGTGGATTAGAGTCAGAGCCATAGTCACATGTCTATCCAACCAAAGATAACCTCCATGGTAGCATGACAGGAGGAGTTTAGCACATGTGTTAACCTCCTGATGTATACCAAAGTGGGGTATCTTCATAACATTAAGGACAGTGGACCTAAAAATCTCCTTGATCCATGGCTAGAGGACTATCTTCAACTTCTTCCCTGTCACCTTTGTTAAGTACCTATGTAGTATAGGCATGGAATAATTATTTCTATCTCCTAGGTTAAAGTCATTGATCTTAAGATCAGGGATCAGTCCTAGTTGCAGTCCTACTGCGCGTATCCCCTTCGGGAGGTATGTAGTGATGAGTGTGTATTGTAAATCTCTCGAAACACTATCATGACTAACCATTCTAGCCAGAGGTGGGATATAGATGGGGCAAGACCGACGGGATGAGATTCACATTTTCCAGGTCGTCGCAGTGCTTGCTTCTCTTCTCCGTCACAGTTTGGGATGGCCTAGATCGACTGGATTGATGTGAAGTCAAGGGAGATGCTTGCAATCCGACCATCGATGAGGCCTATACTCTTGTGGACATGACCTTCTTAGCCATAAGGTCTATCAAAATCTCTTCCATAGACTTCTCTACTACTTTTTACCTGACATACATGCTCGCGGTCAATTATCTCAGGTAGGCGAACATGTGCTCAAGGTAAGTAGAATGGGTGGCGAGGTATCAAATGCATAACACGATAGAAATCAGTTCTTTTGTTAGCTCGGATAGTCACAATTTGCAAAAGTGTCCCCAGTGAGGCATTCGGCGGATTAAATAAACAATGTCGTAATGGGTTCCTCCAACAGATCAAAAATCCTCAATCTATACGATTCCATCTGTTATGGCGTGGTATCAACGGTCTCATAGTGATATTTTCCGCAATAACTGTGTTTCTAACCATTTCGGAGCGTCGTTCTAATGGTCGGGACTTCTCCAATGGTCAAATAGCTTTGTCAATTTGAAGTTCTCTTCTATTTTGTTGTTCTATTCTGGTGATGTTCAATTTTTACAAGCCTGCTTCCTACGAAGTCTTCACTGGAGCCTCCTGTACTCTTTCTAACTTAGATTTATTCTTAGTGATATTTCTGACCTTCTTCCCTGTGATATGATTTGTTGGATTCCTCTTTCCATTCATACTCTTATCTTCTCTTAGCATAGTAGCTTCACACTGCTGATGTTCTCTCAAAAGTTTCGCATGCAATATTTCTTATCTTACTACTTCTGGGGTAGGTTCTTTTTTCTCCTTCATGGATAGGTTCTTTAATCCTTCCTGTGTTCTTTCAAATTTGACATCTAAGTGTCTAGCCCTCAATTGCTTCGACTTGTCCTCTTGTTCTTGTAATAGTTTCTCTATTTTCTCGGCTACGGAGTCCCTTAATTCTTGTTTTTTCTGTTCTATGGATTTCTCTTCTTCTTTCCTTTAGATCTGATCTTTCTCAATCCAGGTCTTTCCTAACAAAAGTGAAAAAGGAGCGTCGTTCTCAATAAAATTAATGACCTCAAAGTCTTCTTCAGTTGATGTTCCATGGGAAATCATAGGTACATGATTAAGTCTTCCACATAGGGTTATCATTTTTCCCTTAAACAAGCCTATACCTCCTAATGAAGGAATCATAGCAGGATTTCCCAAAATTTCCCAAGTAGTTTCTAGCATAATGTTCACTCGTGTTTCTTCATCCAAGACACAGTCTATGTCGAAGTCTCCTATTGTTGCTTCTATGCACTTCTTTTCTTTTAAGATCTCTGGTAAACTGATGTCTCTGTGATCATTCAATGTTTCTTTTAGTTGTAATAACATAGTCTCTAATTCTGTCTGATTCTCTAACATATCCTTAATTTCTTGACCTTCTTCATGGTTTTCTTGTCTCAAGTTCATGTTCTCAACTTTAGCAATCACTCTAGGGAAATCCAAAACCTCATGATAAATAGATTTACAACAAAGACAAATGGGACCTCTACCAGGGCTATCATTAGCAATATTTCCTGGTGTTCTGCAACTATAACAATGTGTCAATCCTCTCTTTCTCTTAAACGACCCCCAACCTTTCTTGCACTGTGCACTGGGATCACAGTGATGTACCTGCAACTTGCAAAAATTCTTTCTAGGGTCCTGCATCCACTTGTTAGTCCAAAAATTATTTCTATGCATAGGAATAACATATCTTCCACTATCTCTATTAGATCTATTCATATCAAATATTATTTCTTCTAGATGTGCCCTATTTTTGAGACTAGGACCAAATCTATCAAACATACCTAGATCCATACTTTTGAAGAAACAATTTCCACTTATCTTACCTTTACTAGAGCACAAAGCTTTAATATCTTACCTCTTTCTTCAGATCAGGCTTCTTTCTCTTATCACAGAGATTTGCAAGTCGAGTAGAATACTATGCACTACAATAACAAATCTATGCACAGAGCTTTCTCTTTTCTTCAGTTCCCAACAATCATAGTTTCAGGTCCCGACAACAGAACCATTTGTTGGCATAGGGACAGACCCATTGTTCAATGCTTCAACAATGTACCAACAAAACCCTAACTACCAGCCCTTTCGGCAACCCCTACGAAGTAGATGAAGTCTCACTCGAGGTAGAGGCAGAGGGGGTTGTAGGACTCAAGTGTCTACAACCTATATGGGACACAAATCTATGATCACAATACTTAACAGAGCACTTAGCAATTAACATTCATTAGTATTTTAACCCTCATTCACATCGCAAGCTAAACCCTTGTTACTGAACAACACAATATTACTCAAGATCTAAGCATATCTAATCATTAGCACATAACATCATAGTAGATCTAGCATTCATTCATACATAAAGCACTTGAGCATCAATGGATTAAGAAATTAAATACATAAACAACATAAACAACATAGCACAAAGCACATTGACACAATATATACGAGGTTCACTCGAGTGTGGGGCTACATCCACCAACTCTTCTTATTTTTTATTAGACTCCTTCAATCCTATTACATGCACAAAGACACCAAGACAACTCCACATAGGACATGAGATCTACGCACACCTCACCAGATCCTCCTTCCCTGAGTTAGGTCTAAGCACAGAGCCTTTACATAGTCTCTTCAAAAAGCACTTACAAAACACTTACACTTAGCTCTACAAGCCTTAACACATCTTCTTGCACATAGATAACATTAGCACTAAGCCATCAACTATCTAGGTCTCTTTATTACATCTCCTAGCTACTTATTTATACATTACAAAAGAGGCCTAAACAAGGGAAAACCCATGGGATGACATCCCTTACCTGTTACATAAACCCTAAAACCCAAAAATCCCACAAAAATGGAAAGATCCCATGATCTCCACTTTGTCTGAGCACTTCGTCTTCGACTAGCCTGTAAAAGTCTCAAAAATGGTCAAACATGACCAACATTTCCACAAAACTTGGTCGAGGGACAACAGTCTGTGTCTGAGCTTTCGGCAGCTAAGCACACTCTGTCTCAACCCTAACAGCTTCCATATGTACCTACAAATAGCTTTGTTGGAATGGTTTTCAGCCCAATGGTCATGGAAGGAGACGTGGAGTCAAGCATCTATGAGAGGATGTGGATTACGTGGAGGTGATAGGTGATATGGAGAGTAGTTAGGGGAACATGTGGCGAAAGTCAAGATGTTGCAGGAGTGTGAGTGGAGGTGACGTGATGACCAAATGTCATATAAGCATGTGATTGTGGAGGTTGTCGAGGGTGGTTTGGTTCCACATCGCTTTGACCCTCGCAATCCCCCACAAGCTTCCATGTACTTCATAAGCTATACCATGGTTTCAATTGTGGGACCTCTCTAGAAGATTAATGTTTGAGCAATTTACATCCCCACAATGAAGTGTGGCAATCAATCATGTCGCAATCTATGATCTGGTTGATATTATTTGCTTACTTGCTGCAAAGATTAACGATGCTTGTTGATTTGAGACCAATGATACACAATTATTTCAGGAGTTCGGGCTTTGGGCATTTTCAATGCATGGTTCTTAGAATCCTATGGGGTTCCATATTTTCGAGGTTAGAGATCTACCTCCATGCAACCTATGGATTTGGACAACCAATATTCACTTCAGGAGTTTGGGCTTCAAAAATTTTCTTCCCTTTGCTCATGAAATCCTCTGAAGTGTTGTATATCTGAAGTGGAAGATCTTCCACCATGTGTCCTCATTGATGGATGACTGAGATTCACTTAAGGAATTTGGGTAATTCTTTTTGTAATGCTTCTCAAACCTTCCAAAGTGCTAAGTCTCCAAAGTAAAAGATCTTCCTCCACATGTCCTCTTGATTTGGACGGTCGAGATTCACTTCGAGAGTTCGAGCTTCGAGAGTTTGGGTTTCGAGAGTTTATGAATATTGTTCTTGGAAATATCCTAGAGTAGTATGAACCTGGTTGACATGGTAGGCTCTCAGGAATTCAACTCTTTGGGACTTTTGTCTAGTCGTTAATCCTTGCATGACTTCGTCACTCCGAATGCATGATATCATCGATCTGGGTGGCTTGCTGGATCTCCACCGTTGCAATTTTAATTTGTCTCATCCTACAATCCTGAGCCCGAAATGGATTTCTCTGAATGTTTCATTTGCTTAGGGTTTTTTCCTCTGCATACAACATACTCTACAGACCTGCTGTAATCTCAATTAAAGGAAAAAAAGATGATAGGTAATTCGAACCAAATCACAATATGTGTTTGTCCTTCAAGAAAAACAGAAAAACTCTACGCAAAGAATCAATCAGGAAAGACAACAAAGAAAACCAAGTTATTGAACACATGGGAAATCGACTTTAACAACTAGAAGAGGAAAAATTTAATGAAGGCATAGGGAAATGAGAGAGGATAGGTAGGGTTACAGACCTAGGTTACAACAACACCCATCACTAATAATTATTCCTTGCAGCTTATACATAGTTTCAAGCCGAACTCCCTTCAACAACACCATTTCTCCTTGAACCATCCTGCAAGTTTCCTTTTCAAATATTGTTTTTACCCTTGCATCATCCATTTTTCTTACATAAATCAAATTTCTGGCCAAACCTGGGATGTGCAGAATACTAGGAAGTGTTCTAAACCTTCCATATAGGAGCCTCAACTTGACTTTTCCTTGAACTATGATTCTGGTTGTCGAGTCATCACCTAGGAAAACATTACCTCCATCATACCTTTCATATTCACAAAACCACTCCCTATGGGGAGTCATATGAAAGGATTCACCTGAGTCAACCAAACATTCCTCATGATATGCATGTGTGCTTGAAGAAGCCAAGTACACATCCGCTCCTTCTTCCTTGGAGTTATTTTCTTCTGTAGAAGGAGATTCTTTAGATCCCTTATTTTTCTCAACTTTGGATCTACACTGCTTCTTGTAGTGCCCTTATTTTCCAAATCTTCAACATAGCTTTAAAAAATTTCCAGGTGATTTAGATTTACCCTTAGACTTATATCTCCCACTTGAGAACTTAGATCTATTTCTTTCCTGGTAACGTCCTCTTGCAAATAATGCATTTGTGCTCTGTCCTTCCATATTATTCTGTCTCATCTCCTTTGACAACAAGGATGAGACCACTTCATCAAACTTCAAGAAGTTGTATTACTATCTATGGCCACAACCAGACTATCCCATGAGTCTGGTAAAGAACACAATAAACTGATACATTTATCTTCATCTGAAATTTTAATCTCAATAGATACTAACTAACTTACCACAGTATTGAAGGAATTCAAATGCTCTACCACCAAGGTTCCATCTCTCATGCTTAGGTTATACAACTTATTTCTTAGGAATAGTTTATTTACTAGGGACTTAGATTGATCTCAGAGACACAGTCAGATTGTTCTCTTTTCCTTCTGATCCAAATTTTTCCATTCATCTGTTGAAGTTCTTGTAGGTGCAGTAACTTGATCTATCGCGATCCACTGATATATATCCACCAACAAATATTCCATCTTGAGCTCCCACAACTCAAAACTTTTCCCATTAAACTTCTCGATCTCCATCTTTGAATTGCTTGCCATTTATTTTCACTTGAAAAATAAATACCACAGATCTCCCACTGTAACAAGGCTTATCAAAGTCTTGAGCCAAACCCTTGACCACAAAGGTGTCCTCTTGAAGACAACCTTGCTTTGATACCAAATGTAGATTTTAACCTTGTACAATATTTACTACAAATATATATTCAATAACAGAATAGAAAAGATACAATGGAAAATACAAACATTACATAGATATTTTTCCCATGGAAACCCAAAGTGGGAAAACCAACATATTCTATATTCATTCATGGTATTACATTGTTTACAATAGTGTATATATATATATATATATAATCCAAAACCATAACTCATTGACCTGTATTAGTCAACAACCCTAATTCCTTAACTAGAAATAGAAAACCATTGACAAATACCATGTGCCAAAAAACCACCCAAAAATGCGACATGTTTCCTGAGGAAAAACAAAATTCGGGGGCGCTTCCCCTGAACCCCTGTACAGGGGGATATCTCCCCCCTGCACCCCCCAAGGGGGGACCTAGAGGCCCCCCTCAAACCCCCCTGCCACCCGTGCAACACAAATTCTACTTCTCTTGGAAGGAATATAACACATACCCAACATCCTTGCACAAGCCTAAGAGCCCAGAACTACTCAGAAGCTACATATAGGGAAGTCTATCTAATTCCTCCAAAGGGAACAAATATTCATCTGACAACATCCACACATATACACATAAAACATTCAGAAATTAAACATTCATCACACATAAAAACACAGACACGTCATATGCAAGAAAAATTACTTTTGTATTAATTTAGAATGCTTATGTACAAAGATTTATAAATTTTGGACTGCAAAAGAGGGGCTCCTCGACCCTTCCCTCCAACTACATACTCACATTGAATTACATTCAATTACAATCAATGGACAACTAGTTTGAACCATAACTAAGCCTATCTACCTGTCAGCCATTAAAGGTGAATTCACATGCATCATGTGTAAAGGAATATGGCTCAACTTTACTAAGACTTACAACATTTAATACATTTAATTCTGCATTTAAAATTTTAAATTTAGGCGCAAAATGAGAGGACTTGTGATTTTCTTTCCTTGGAATTTGTTCCTCCAAGTGTGTTGATGCGTTGGCTCATTGATGTACTAGCACATTTTCTGATATGGAGCGATGCTTCTGCATCACTCACTTGAAGCAAAATCGAGACGAGTAGGAGAGGGAAGGGTAAGGAGAACACTCAGACATATCCCTGAAGTATCAGGATTCATATTATTCCCATGCAAGATAGTTTAAACTTGTTGCAGTCCTGAACATTTCCTAAACGAGAATGGAGAAACAGAGTTTCATTGAAATTCACATGGAAGATATAGTCATTTAAGCATACCAGAAATAAAATATAACACAACATAACATTCAATAGAATCAAAAGGCCAAGTAAAAAAGTTATTTTCTTTTAATTAGATCTCCAACTGCATTATCGTATAATATGTCTCTTCTCATATTTCATGATCAACTTGAGTCACATATACAAATGCTCCTCCCAAAGATAATCAACAAGTGATTCTCCACTAGTGCAATACAAGGTTATCTTACCCCCTTTCTCTTTCCATACCTATAATAATACATGACTCTATTACATTGTCAATATGGTTCCCAACCCATATCTCATGATTCAAATTAGCTAACAACAACACTAAGTAGAACTAGATTCAGAATTGGACCCGACCTTTACCAGCCTGCCTAACCTTAACCATGAACCCCTCATTACAATCATATTGATCCCATATATATAACATGATCCAGGATTGTTGGTTGAGAACCTGAGAGTTCTCTCTTCTTCTTGATTCAGTTGCAACCTCTTTCTTCAAAACTAGTGTTGCATTGTCCTTCCGACTATTTTTTGTTCTAACTATTTCCTGTTGTGCATTCATTTTTATTAGCTTTCTTTTCCTTCCTTTGGTTGTATGTCATGTTCCGAAAAATCTTGCACAACTTTTTTTCATCAACACGAAGGTCCCAATAGGCCCCGACCACAATCCTTTACTCGTCCTGAGTCAAGTCTTTAGCTCTTCCATGGTCTCTGGGTTGACTTGTTTGTCCTTGTCTTCTACTTCCAGGTTGCTTCCACTTCTAGCTTGAACTATTTCTTCTTTGGATCCTTCAAATGAAGGGCCCAAATTAGGTACCAGTTCTAGGGATTTCTTCCTAACTTCCTAGAATTTCTCTACCTTGTTCTTCCACTTCCTGGAAAGCAATGAAGCTTCAACAACAAATTGTTGGGTGGCGCTTGTGGTGAATTCTTCTGGGTTGGATGCAACGAGGGAATCCCATTATGAGTTGGCTATAGAAGTTGGTGCATATTTAGGTAAGAAGTTTGGACTACTGGTTTAAATTCTCAGAGGTATTTCTAAGCCACTTTTTGATATTCAAACAATGTATTCAGATCATTATCCACTTGTTGAATTTCTTCAAACTTTGCTTATTGTTCCAACGGATCCAGGGCTTTGGTCGCTTCTCCAATGAGGGATTATATTTTTAAGTGCAAGTCCTCTAGTGTTTGGTTTCACATTGATATTAATCCCATCCAATCATTGACCTCTTTGAATATTGTGGTGCACTCCAGAATATTTTTATGCAATGTTACTCTTGCATTTTTTCCTTCTAGAGCAACCTTTTCCAATTGTTCCTTTGACTTTCTGGGTTGTAATCCAACTTTTAGCTTGCTTTCTCTCAAATGTGATTTTATATCTTCTTCTCATTCTTCCAACTCATCCTAAACTACCTAAAGGAATTCAATCTATTCTGCTGGCTCATTTGTTGCACTGCATTTCGACAACAGAGGTGTTGTATTTCTGAAAGTTGTCCAAGCCTCTGTTAGTTTATCCTTCACTTTCTCTACTTTTTGTTCTACCTACTTTTTCAAATAATCCTCCTTTGTTATTTGTGTTTACGCCATGGTTCCTTATTTATTCCATAATTCCGCTCCCCTTTGTTCCTACTATATCCTCTGCTCCAATTGCTCAGAAGAGCTCTAACTAGTGCTACTAGTTGTGAGGTTGGAAAATGAGCGAACTCACCAGATGTAATAGTGGCATCCAAGGGTAATATAACTTGAAGCGACAGGTCACTATCCATGGAGTGATTTGAGGGCATATCCAATTCTTCTTCCCCTGGATATGGACCTCACAATTTTTGTGCGAGTATGATCTTCAGAGCCGTTGGAAGTAGAGGGAGAACCTTTGTCTTTTCCAAGAAAAGTTGTAGTATTTTTTCGCATTGTTGTGGATTCCGGAGTACTGGGTCCAGTTGTTATTTCAATGATGATAATATTTCTCCTAATTGTGTTTTTTATTCTATTTCAATGGGTTGTGCTCCTATCCTTTTTGGTAGAGAAAATTCTAGAGTCTTTCTTTTGATCATTGGAACCTCAACACTAACTGTTGGGAGTAGACACTCGGTGATGGGACCTTGCAATACTGGGGTGAGTGGTGGGAATTATTGTTTTTGGATCTCTTCCAAGGGAAGAGTGGCCAGAATGGGTATAGATAGAGTGACTCACTAGATCAAGAATACATTAATCAAGTTAGTGGGATATTCCAAATTCTCAAAGGTTTTGGGGATATCCATTTGAATTGGTTCGGGCGAAGTGGGCTATGAGGGAATGGTGGTATCTTGTGGTGTTGATGGGGCTTGCTCATAAATGAGAGTTGAGTATGCACTGACGTCTGGCTCAAGGTAATGTGTGATATTAATCACATTCTAGGAAGCATGAGTGGATTCCCTAGTATGAGGTAAAGTCGTGGATATTGGTTGTGCATTTATGACTTTGGCAAGGAAGCACTTGTTGGAGATTTCTTTATTAAAATGTCTCCTATGAACACAGTATCTAGGATCTTGTTAATGTCCTTACTTGATAGTACTGCATGTTGTCAAATCTATGGAAATAGTGGAAACATCCTCTTCTTCCACTACAGTGGTTTCTCTTCCTCTTCTTCTAAATCTGTCAGTGTTTGAGCCTTTTGTTTCTTCTTTGTTGTGCTAGAACTCGATCTTACTTCTTGATCCTGCCCCTTTTTCTTCAAGATCTCTTCTGGAAAGAGGTTGTGCATACCTATCTTCAAGGGTTTCGCTTGATGTTGTTTCACGACATAACTTGTTTTTCAAATGCTTGTTCCTCAAGGTAAAATGGTAGTGTCCTTGTGTTGAATTCCTCAGCCTTCACATGCCTCGACTAGACAAAGGTATAGTGGCGATTTAGTCCAAATGATATATTCCTTATGTTGATATTCAATATCTCCTGTGGTATGTGAAACCACTAAGTTGCATCTATAAGATGGTTATACCACTTCAGGAATGTCGCATTGCTTAACTACATTTTCTCCAAATCCAACCTTTTATGCCAAGGTTCAAACATTTTTGAGAGACACCCCTTTTCTACAGGTGCCAACTATCTTCCTGTGGGTGGCCTCTAATTACACATTGAAAATGATATGAGAAATTATCCATAGGTAAAGGTTCTTCCTTTCTCCTGAGATTCCTCACAAGCAATGAGGAGTTCCTCTAATAAGTAGCTACACTAGTTAAACACTTCTCCATTTGTGAATTCTTTCTTATAGTAGAAGCGCATGACCTTACTTGCAATAACATAACATGTTGTCCATACCATATCTAGAATAACTGGCTCAATATTTGGTGTGCGACCGCCCCTATGGGTTTAGAATTTCTCATATAAGTTGACTTCACCTGTATTTTTACCATGCTTTCTTGGGCCTTGTAATCCCTTAAACACATCCTAACTCTCTAGGGACAATCCAGTGAGCTGCTAGATGTCCTCTGCATGAATTGGGTATCTTCTGTCAATCTATAATCTCTTGTCATGCACTTGACTGATCATAAATTTGGTGCACCGTGCAACCTCACTTGTGGTCCCAAAGATCGGTAGATCTCTGAGGTACATAATAGTGGAATTGAACAAATTGATCAAGTCCAGTTTTGGGACAAACTGCATGCCCCCCATTGAGTCTACAGCCAAGTCCCAAAACACACTAATATTCATTTGAGGAAATGATACTTGGTCAGTCAGGTTGAGGTCGAGGAGTTTTTCTTACTAGGACTTTCCCTTGACATCACCCATGACCTTGACCTTGGGATCATACGATTCATATGGAATTACCTCTTTGGGAGTTGAACTTCGACCTTTTTCTATTCACTTCATGTTGTATCTATAGCACTAGTAAACTAAATGAGTTGGGGGTTAGGGTTGTGACTGGGGACCGAAGGAATTTTTAGAGTGTGTCAGGGTGCAAATAGCTCAAGAACATAGGGTAGCTGAAAGAAATAGTGAGACTCATGCCTTAGGTTCATGATATATTATAAATGTCATGACTGGAGTGTTAGAATATGAAATATTTTGTTCTTGTTTTACCATTAACAATACCCTTGTCACCCAACCATAGGCCGAAGCCACCCTCCGAGCACCTTAACCTTGACAGAGAATCATTCTGGAAGAAAACCCTAGGCTAGATAGCCAAACAAAGGGTAGCGCACCTTTCCTCAAGGATAGCGCATCAACAAGAGCTGATCAGATAGTCCAAACCCTAGCAAAGAGATAGTCCAATCCAAACATGATTTGCGAGCTGCAGTAGCTGCAATGGAAGCTCTCCTCAAACCTACACACAAGACTGGGCACTGTAGTGCACACAAGACTAGGCACTGCAATTCTGAGACTACCTGCCAGAATGAGAACTGGCCTCCTATATTTATACTAATTCTAGCTAACTACCTGGGCCGACTTCTCATTCTAGGTATCTGTCTATTCAATATATATTATTATTTATGGCTGACTTCTTCTCTTGGAGGCTAATAACCTAATATGAATTATCTTCTTGAGCCAACAAGTCTTCTAGGGTTATTAGCCAACTCATTAGGGTTTCTTCTTGCTTCCTAGAGTATTCTATCCTCGTCTGGTTTACACATGGAGGTAAATTCCTCCCGCAACTACCATAATATCAACACTCCCTTCTAGCTAGGGAGGTATTAGAGGTAATGGTGTTGAGCACAAAACATACTATTCACTCGGTAGCATCAACATAATTATATAGCACCATCTTCATCATCAACTACATCATCTCTCGAAACCATACTCTATCTAAGTAATCAGACATGATGCTCACTCCACAGAGTGATACAAGAGCCATTCTTCTAATCTAGAAGAGTAAATGTTCTAAACCATTTTTTGTCTGAAAAATATTTGTTCATCATTCATTTGGATGATAATTATTTTCAATAAACTATTGATAGTCTTCAAGGAAATCAGAACAAAATAGAACACAACTGTGTCTATCCATAGTAGTACATAACTACAATCTAGTGGTACACTACCACACCAAGTAACACAGAAGTATTTGATCAACAACGTATATTCATGAACAATGGAACATATCTACCACAGTAGTATATAGCTATTGTCATACAGTCTTCATAACAATCATCTGATAGCAACCTGCACAGAAACAATGTTATGATATAAACTGAATCATCTGGGCCAATCTTTCACTCACATCTGTGAGATCTGAAAGAATATCTTCCCTTAGAGTAGAACAATGAGATATCTGGACTATTATT
>JASDQU010735445.1:200793-226121 GCA_032191745.1 Picea mariana
ATGAACTCATAATGACAACTCTTAATGGTCTTATAAGACCTTGGGATGCCTTCATCCAAACTATTTGTGCCCGAAAGGAGAAACTACAATTTGACAGTCTTTGGGAAGAATTTGTTCAAGAAGAAGTAAGAGTAGCTAATCGAGAAGCAATACTATTAAGGGATGAAGATCAAGCCCTAGCTGCTCATGCTAAAGGAGGAAAGAAAAGGTCTCACTTCAAGAAGGAGACCCACCTACACAAGGAATCTCACTCTCCAAAGATATTCACTTACTCCCATAAAGAATCACACCCTCCAAGGAGATTCCAGGAGTTTCAAAAAGGTCAAAGAAGAGAAAAGGATTTCTCCTCTTATCAATGTTACCATTGTGATAAGATGGGCATATTGCTAAGAAGTGTCCAACTAGAAGAGAAGAATACAAGAAGATAAATAACAAAAGACACCATGCCTATGCAGTTGAAGATGATGAGCCACCCACAAAGATAATTAAAGAAAATATTGAAGACTATGTTTTATTCTTTGCCCTCTCAGGATCTATGCCACCTGGAGAGGACACTTGACTCATAGATAGTGGTGCTTCTAAGCACATGACAGGTCAGAGAGACATTCTCTCTAACCTTACAGAAAATAACTTTCCCTAAAAAGTTACACTTGGAGATGATTACCAGTACCTTATCAAAGGAGTGGGACAGTCCACATACAAACTTGATTTAGGGACCCCAATGAAGATGAAGGATGCACTATATGTACCAGGTTTGACAAAGAACTTACTTTGTATCTCAGCTTTAGATAAGAAAGGTTTCAGGGTTGCATTCATAGATGGTGAAGTTCTTATGTGACCTAAAGGAAAAACCATAGAAGATGCAATTTTTATTGGAACAAAAGAAGGTGGCCTATATAAGTTAAAAGGTCACTTAGATGCAGCCTTGACTCACTCCAGTGAGTGTCCATGTCAACTTTGACATAGAAGACTAGCTCACATCAACTACAAAGCCTTACTATATGTGAGCAATGTAGTTACAGGTCTACCAGAATTCAAGGTTGATCATGAAGGCGTGTGCAAGGGATGTGCACAAGGAAAGAACATAAAGAATCCTTTCCTGAAGAGCAACAATAAAGTAGAAGGAATATTGGAGCTCATCCACTCAGATGTATGTGGCTCAATGCCATCAACCTCTCTTAGTGGGTATGTATACTATGTGTCATTTATTGATGATTATTCTCGCAAGACTTGGGTTTACTTCTTGAAATCAAAAGATGAAGTGTTTGGAAAATTCAAGGAATTCAAAGCCTTGATAGAGAATCTCTCTGAAAGAAATACCAAGACACTCAAGTCAGATATTGGAGGAGAATACACCTCAAAAGAGTTTGTAAACTTTTGTAGAGATGTCGAGATTAAGAGGGAGCTCACCACTCCCTACAATCCTCAACAAAATGGTGTAGTAGAAAGAAAGAACATAACTATAATGGAAGCAATGAAGACTATGTTCCACGATCAAGATCTTCCAATGCACTTATGGTGGAAGCATCAAGAACATCAGTGTATGTTCAAAACAAATTATTCCATAGTGCACTTGGATTCAAAACCCCCGAAGAAATGTTCTCCAGAAAGAATCCAGAAGTAAGCCATCTCAAGATATTTGGCTATCCAGTGTTTGTACACATTCTGAAGGAAAAGGGAACTAAGTTGGGCCCTTCAGGAAAGAACAAAATATTTGTGGGATACTGTGAGGTATCAAAGGGCTTCAAAATTTACATATCGGGTTACCATCATATTGAGATCAACGGAGATGTAAACTTTGATGAAGATGCAACACCCAAGAAATCAAGGAGATGCAAGCTTGAAGAAGAATATGAAGAAGAACATGTAGCTCCTAGAGTTGCAGAGCTAATGAGGGAAGTTGCAGCTTCTCGTGATGATGAGATTCCAGAAGATCATGATATGACAAAATCTCAAGAACCTCCCCCAATGACGATCTCTCACAAGAGAAATCCAGCTTGGGCAAAAGAACTTATTCAAGATGGAGAGAAGTATGGTGCCCTAGAAGGAACAATGAGACAAATTAAGAAACCTAAACCATTCTCCAGTTATATGGCGTTGATGTGTGATATCATAGAAAAGGAGCCTACTTGCTTTGAAGAATCCATTTAAAAGAAAGAATGGGAATATGCCATGACAGAAGAATACCAATCCATTATAAATAGTGATGTATGGGAAATAGTTCCTAGACTGAAGAACAAAGATGTGGTATATTCCAAATGGTTATACAAGATAAAACATGATGTTGATGGAAGTATTGAAAAACATAAAGAAACGTTTGTAGCTTGTGTCTTTTCTCAAAAGGAAGGCATTGATTATGAAGAGACGTTTGATCCTGTAGCTAGATACACTTCTATCAGAACCATCATAGCTCTGGAAGCCAAGATGAAGTGGAATTTACACCAGATGGATGTGAAAAAAACCTTCTTAAATGGTGTTATTGAAGAAGAAGTGTATATAGAACAACCTCAAGGGTTTGAAGTTGAAGATAGAAAGACTCATGTCTACAGTTTGAAGAAGGCTCTGTACAGGTTGAAGCAAGCTCCTAGAGCTTGGTATGGAAGAATTGATAGTTTCCTAACAAACTTGGGATTTACCAAGAGTAAAGTTGATTCTAACCTTTACTTCAAGGTTATGAATGATGAGCCAATTATATTGTTGTTGTATGTGGATGACTTATTCTTAACTGGAGAAGAAACTGTCATCATTGATTGTAAGAAGAAGCTCACTACAGAATTTGAGATGAAAGACGTAGGCCTAATGCACTATTTCTTAGGTCTTGAGGTTTGGCAGAGCCCATAGAAGATCTTCCTTAACTAAGGGAAGTATGCAGTTGAAATACTGAAGAGGTTTGATATGTTGGAGTTTAAATCCATGAACACACCCATGGAAACAAAGTTGAAGCTCCTGGTTGATAGTTCGTCAGAATTAGTTGATTCTATGTTGTACAGACAGATCATTGGATCATTCATGTATCTGATGAATACTAGGCCAGATATATGTTTTGCTATGAACACCTTGAGTTAGTATCTGGTAGAGCTCAGGCGTGTTCACCTTGTTGCTGCAAAACATGTGATGAGATACCTTAAGGGTACGTTGGACTATGGTCTCTATTATAATGGAGATCATGACTTCAGACTGATTGGTTATACCAATTCAGATTGGGCTGGAAGTGTTTCTGACAGAAAGAACACTTCAGGATGTTGTTTCAGTTTGGGTTCAACCATGACTTCATGGCAGAGTAGGAAGCAATCCAGTATTTCTCTCAGCACGACAAAAGCGGAACACATTACTGCATGTTCTGCTAGTTGTGAAGCCATATGGCTTCGAAAGTTGTTGACAGGTCTATTTGATATGGAGATGGAAGCAACAATGATTCTATGCCATAATCAGAATTGCATAAAGATGTCAGAGAACCCTATGTTCCATGACAAGGCGAAGCACATAGAAATCCGGCATCACTACATTCGTGATATGGTGCAGAGGGGAGCTATAAAGCTCCAATATGTTGGCATATATGAGCAAGTTGCAGATGTGTTGACCAAGACTCTGTCTCGTGTAAACTTTGAATATTTTTGAGACAAGCTTGGTATAGTCTGAAAGGACCTCCCTCGAAAGGGGGAGTGATGTTGATGATACTATGGTATCCTGACCAACAACGGGTAGCTCAGTTAGGATTTTATATCCTAGGGGACATATTTGTTAGAATATGAAATATGTGTGCTCGTTTTACCATTGACAATACCCTTGTCACCCAACCATAGGCCGAAGCCACCCTCCGAGCACCTTAACCTTGACAGAGAATCATTCTGGAAGCAAACCCTAGGCTAGATAGCCAAACAAAGGGTAGCGCACCTTTCCCCAAGGATAGCGCATCAACAAGAGTTGATCAGATAATCCAAACCCTAGCTAAGATATAGTCCAAGCCAAACGTGATCTGCTAGTTGTTGCAGCTGCAATGGCAACTCTCCTCAAACCTGGGCACAAGACTGGGCACTGCAATTCTGAGACTGCCTGCTAGAATGAGAACTGGCCTCCTGTATTTATACTAATTCTGGCTAACTGCCTGGGCCGACTTTTCATTCTGGGTATCTGTCTGTTTAGTATATTTATTATGTATGGACGACTTCTTCTCTTGGAGGCTAATAACCTAATATAAATTATCTTCTTGAGTCGACAAGTCTTCTAGGGTTATTAGCCAACTCATTAGGGTTTCTTCTTGCTTCCCAGAGTATTCTATCCTTGTCAGGTTTACACATGGAGGTAAATACCTCCCGCAACTACCATAATATCAACACTCCCTCCTAGCTAGGGAGGTATTACAGGTAATGGTCTTGAGCATAAAACATACCATTCACCCGATAGCATCAACATACTTATATAGACTAGATCATTACTAGATCATGAGCACCACCATCATCATCAGCTGCATCATCTCTCGAAACCATACTCTATATGAGCAATCAAACATGATGCTCACTGCACAGACTGATACAAGAGCCATTCTTCTAATCTAGAAGAGTAAATGTTCTGAACCATTTTCTGTCTGGAAAATCTTTGTTCATCATTCATCTTGTTGATAATTATTTCCAATAAACTGTTGATAGTCTTCAAGGCAATCAAAACAAAATAGAACACAACTGTGTCTATCCATAGTAGTACATAACTACAATCCAGTGGTACACTACCACACCAAGTAACACACAAGTACTTGATCAACAATGTATAGTCACGAACAGTGGAACACATCCACCACAGTAGTATACATCCACTGTCATACAGTCTTCATAACAATCATCTGATACCAACCTGCACAGAAACAATGTTATGATATAAACTGAATCATCTGGGCCGATCTTTCACTCACATCTGTGAGATCTAAAAGAATATTTGCCCTCATAGTAGAACAATGAGATATCTAGACTATTATTCTCAAGCAAGGAAGAATAATTGTCCTGTCTTCTGAACCTGGACCATTCCCCACCCTGGGCCATTCTTCCTACACTAATCAAAGTGCACCCTGGAGAGAATGTATAAACCCTAAGGAATGCCTATCCCTGATTGTTGAGCCTGGACCATTCCCCACCCTGGGCCATTCCTCCTACACTAATTAAAGTGCACCCTGGAGAGAATGTATAAACCCTGAGGAATGTTTGTCCCTGATTGTTGAGCCTGGACCATTCCCCACCCTGGGCCATTCCTCCTACACTAATCAAAGTTCACCCTGGAGAGAATGTATAAACCCTAAGGAATGATTGTCCGGACCATTTCCTTTGTTAACCACAAGAGGAAAAGACTGTCCTGTATCAACCTCCAAAACGGACCATTCCTCATGTTAACCACAATGAGAAATCGTTGTCCGACGAGGTGGGCCAATCTTCTTAAGTAACCCTCAAGAAGAGAGACTGCCCTAGACCACTCCTCATGTTAACCACAATGGGAAGTCATTGTCTATGATACATCGGCAATCTGGACCATTTCCCATGTTGACCACAATGGGAAATCGTTGTCCGTCAGAAATCTCAATCCACTTTCCGAACATGAAAGCATCTGTCCAAGATGGACTATTTTTCAATCTTGAAAATGAATGTGCTCAATAATATTTTCAGTGCTCCCTCCCAACCTGGGAGTCATTTCTTCCTTTTTCAATAAGGAAGTCGTCTCCACGAGCTCCAGCTTGAGTACACAAATTCTTTCATCTTGGATAGAAGCTTTACCAAAATGTCTGCTTATCTGCTCATCTGTGGAGATATGTATTGGAGAACCACTTTCTACTTTCTGGACTTCATCACGGATGCTTGATTTCAAATGTACTTTAGTCTGGAACACTGATTTTCTGTGAAGGCTTCATGTAGCTTTGAACAATAGAGTATATCATTGTTGGAAAACTGGAACATATCCATGTGGCACTTCTTATGTCATCATGAGATCTGATCTATTGAGTAATCATCTTGATGTTATAGGAAATCTTCACCACGCTTTTGTTGTGCACTGGAGGTTCTCCACCAAGTTATCTTCTTCTATCTGCATACAAGGGTTTATTTCTAGTATGTCTCAAAGTCTTGAGATTGCTCTTCATACGCTCTTTATTCAATTTCTCTGGAGAACATTCTTTGCATTCATCTGATGTAGAACTCCAACTCATGGATGTTGCGGATGATATAATGACTCATGTAGAGATAAGTCTAGTTTACTGGAACAAGTAATCATCGTAGTCTTCTCCCTCCATCTGGGAGAACCCCTAGTTTTGGATCTCACAATGCTTTCATTCATAAGTCTTCCATACACTGTTCTTCATCACGACTTTCAGTTCCTCTGCTTGATTGCTTTTATTGAGTTTATATCAGATTGACAATCTTGTGATTCTTGATACAATGACTGGTTGTTCTGGCTTCTCTTTCTTTCTTGGAATCTTCATGTGTTTCTTTAGTTCTTGGGTCCATGGAGTTTCTTATAGATTCCATGCCCTAAATATTCCATCATAGGATCACGGATGTGGATGGACAACTAGGGATACTTTAAGGCTTCTCTTTGAAGAATACATATTGTCTTTCATGGCTGCTATCATGGATATATACTTCGTCATCTTCAATGGATCATAGGATTAGCTCCCTCCTAATTCTTGCTTCATGTATGAGTGCATATAATCAGCTACCTCCGTCTAACGGAGTCCAGGCTTCCATCTGCATCCTTATTGTCTTCTGCAATATATAATTGGCTCTCTTGTCTAACAAAGTCCACGCTTCTATCTTGTTATCTTCTACAAAATGCCATAAGTCTTTTTCCAATTTCCTCTCGATTGCTGACTTCTTTCTGTCTTTGCTTCTTCTAAGTCTCTTCATGATTGATTCGGCTTATCTTGCAATAGCTTCCACATGATTTGTATTTCATCCTTTCATGTGTATTATCTAATGATATCCATTCTTATCTTGTTGTTCTTCCATATGTATAGTTCTTCTTGGAGCACATTATCTTCCCAGAGATAGATATACAAGATATGTACAGAGACGATGCAAACAAGATATGTACAAGAAATAAGAAAAGTTTTGTTACCTTTAGAAGAAGAAGTCTCTTCTAGCCTGCTTAGTCTTCTTTGTAGGTTCCTTTTCTTCGGCAATTGATGCTTCGTGCTTGTCCTTCCTTTTCTTTAGCTCGGGACAATGATTCTTGTAGTGACCATACTTTCGACAGTTGAAGCATTGTACTTCTGAAATGTCTTTCTCTTGATTTGGCTTCCTCCTTGAACCAAACTTCCTTTTGTTCCTGAAGTTCTTGAATATTGTTGTGAAGGCTTGATCATCATACTTCTTTTGGGGTTTCTCTTTTGCACTGATCCTTGATTCTTCTTGAACACAACAAATCCAAAGTTCTTCAAATGTCAGATACTCCTTTCTTGTGTTCATGCTTGCGGAAAACGCATCCCACGTCTTGGGAATACCATTGAGTAATATGTTTACCAACTCCTCCTCTGAGATTATGACGCAGACCCCCGACCCTCGGGCCGAGATCCACTCAGGATTTTTCTAAATCTGCCCCTGAGTCTGATTGGCTCTCTGACCTCCCCACAAGGAATCACACACACACACACAACGGTGTTTTTCCACAGGTCCTTGTAAGTTAAGCCTGCATGAGAAAACGCCAGGCTCTAACTCTAATCTCCTGACCACAATAATAAGATCGCGCCCTTTGCCGAATCGGGACTTCGGGTTTCGCGATATCGTGATTCCTGTTGTCGAGTTTCTCGGCTCTTCAACCCACTGAAACCCGAAATGTCGATTTGCCGAAATGTTTGGCTGCGTCCTCCTCCACAACTGTGTCACATTTCACGACGTCGGGAACTCCGGAGCAAAGAACCCTGACTCCTTGTGTTTGAAAACACCGAATTGCCGAACCCCGATGTGTTTAGCGAAGATTGGCTCTTCTCGCCTGTGATCAGGACTTTTTGCCGATTCAGAGTTTCGGACTTCGCGATTTCGCGAATCCGGCTGCAAGACTTCCGACTCTTCAACCTTCAAACCTTGAAATGGCACCTTCCACGGGATCAACGGCTAATAAACCTTCGTTCGATCCGACGACCCACGTTATTTTGGGCTTCCAGGTATCGGGAGTTCGAAACTCTCGATCCCAAAATGCTGCCTGCTCTGCTTCCCGACCCTTGAAGTGTCGAAATCCCGAAATTCACGCCCAAGTCCTGTCGCGACTCACGACTTCAGGATTTTCACTCCACTATGCCCCGACTCCTTGTCGTCAAGACTCCCAAAATGCCGAACTCCGAAATTCCGAAGTGCCGAAAGTTCTACGCCTCGTCTTCACACATGATAATCCATTTCGTGATTCGGTAGTTCGAGTGACCAAGGGATTTGTCTTGCACTTCAGACTTATAAACCCCGATTTGTCGAAATAATCTTGACGGCTCGACGGTCATGATCAACGGTCGACGTTGAATCTTGGAACCAATGTGATGGGTTCGTCCAACCCTTATCCACCCTGCAACTCCTCTGGATCCTACGGTCCTCGCGACTTCGCGAGTTCTCCACGGAGAATTTCGACCATTCGATTTCTTCCTCAAGAATCTCTATGAAACGAGCAAATGTTCTTTCACCGGAACTTAACCTTCTGCGAGGCGACTTCGACCCTGTCTTCCTTTGAACACTTCAAAGGTGCTAACCCTTTTGAGCTTTCTCTTACAAACTCAAGCCTCAAAAGGACTCATGCACGCACCCCTTGCGGCAGACTTTCAAATACTTCCGGGTATTTGATCTCTCGACTCTGTGCAGTCTTTACAACAGCGGTCCTTCACCTTTCAACCCTAGTTGGTAAGTTTAAGGCCTCGACTAGCCTGCGCACACCTTGCACAGCTTATGTGCTTCACCTGCACTTCTGCTGGAATGAGAACAACGGTATCCCACCTGAGCTTTCTGAGATAAAACTCAGAACTTTGTCAACGCACACTTTGCGGATGTTTCACTGCACTCCTTGCAGGAACTCTCTCTCAGGAAGAGAAACAATTGAAACTCATTCTTCTCCTCTCAGACTTCATACATTCAGCATGAAATCATACACACACAGCATAGCATCATAACAAATGCATAACAGAGAGAATAAAACAACTGTAAGCATACCATTCAACGTATGTAAACAGTAAACATCATAACACCATGAAATCTGAGTCAAAGCTCCATATATTAACTCAAACACTCCTATACATGGGTTCTTCTCTACAACTCTCTGCTACAGCTCTCTTCTTTTGTTCTGTGCTAATGTGTTAATGATACAATAATACAAAGGCGAGGGTGTCTATATCCATTTTCCCTCCTGCTCTTCTAAACTGTCTAATCTGCAATTCAAATCTACCTACTCTCATTAACTGGGCTTAAATGCCTTTTACATTGACAGATGAGAGAAAATCGCTCACGATCTGTTTACAACAGCCAGATATAAATGCAAGTACGCTTCTAGCTATTACATTAATATCCGCTTCTTAATTTTTCAAAAACATTTCAAAACGTGTAAAATGTGTGCTGCACTCCTCCTGTTGTCTTCCACCTTCGTGCTCACTCGTTGCTTACGATGCTCCTGCATCAGATGATCTCTTCAATAGCTTGTAGTTGATCTCTTAACTGAGAAATTCTCACAAAGTATGATGTTATGTTGTCATCATCATTGATCTTCATGTCACAGAGCTCATTCTTCATACTCATTACTTGTCCAATGTTTCTGACTAAGAGGAGGTTTGTTAGGGCATCATACATCTTCTTCAATGAGTCAAGATGGGATATGTAGGGTATTAAGTGGTCTTTTATGGATTCCATTATGATACTCATAGTATTAATGTCATCATCTTTGAACTTCTCCATAGCTACAACATTCTGCGGTTCCTTCTCTTTCCCTTCTTCAAACTCTGGTTTCACGATCTTTCCTTTCAGGATATCCAACACTTTATTCTTGGAAAGGATGAGGTCAATCCTTGTCTTCCACGCTCTGAAGTTAGAGGCTCCATCTAACTTGTTCTCTGACTTCATAGAATAAGTCATTGCTTCTTTGACTTGGTCAAACCCTAGATTTGACCACAAACTCAAAACTTCACGTCTTGGCTTGCTGAGAGTATCAGGAGATACGTTAGGCTAGAGCGAACTGATTTATCCGGAGATTAGGTCAATCCATTCATTTAAGGTTCCTTAATAAGAGGATTAGGGTTTCTGCAACTGCTCCTGCTAGTAACCTTAGCGACAGTGTCTTGGAAGTTGCTTCTGCTAGTAACCCTAGCGGCAGTTCCTCAGCGAGCTCAATATCCTAGCGGCTATGTTTCCTTCCAGCATTTAGACTGAATGAAGGAGGTGTGGTCCCATAACCTATTAGAATATGAAAGATGTGTGCTCGTTTTACCATTGACAATACCCTTGTCACCCAACCATAGGCCGAAGCCACCCTCCGAGCACCTTAACCTTGACAGAGAATCATTCTGGAAGAAAACCCTAGGCTAGATAGCCAAACAAAGGGTAGTGCACCTTTCCCCAAGGATAACACATCAACAAGAGCTGATCAGATAGTCCAAACCCTAGCCAAGAGATAGTCCAATCCAAACGTGATCTGCTAGCTGCAGCAGCTGCAATGGCAACTCTCCTCAAACCTGTGCACAAGACTGGGCACTGCAATTATGAGACTGCCTGCTAGAATGAGAACTGACCTCCTATATTTATACTAATTCTAGCTAACTGCCTGGGCCAACTTCTCATTCTGGGTATCGATATGTTCAATATATTTATTATTTATGGTCGACTTCTTCTCTTGGAGGCTAATAACCTAATATAAATTATCTTCTTGAGCTGACAAGTCTTCTAGGGTTATTAGCCAACTCATTAGGGTTTCTTCTTGCTTCCCAGACTATTCTATCCTTGTCAGGTTTACACGTGGAGGTAAATACCTCCCGCAGCTACCATAATATCAACAATATTATCCCTGGACAGATCCCGAAGGTCCGTTAAAGACGGTCTGCTAGAGCACCTGTGCATGCATATGCTAGTTGTGGTCAGTAGTGGTAGCTCCGTTAGGATTTTTATAATCCTAGGGAATATTATGATTCTTGGGCCAATCCCAAAGGTCCGATAAGGACGGTTTGTCAGAGTACCATGTGGTAGCTCCGTTGGGCTTTTATATCCTAGGGAATCTCATGATTCCTGGGCAGATCCCTAGGGACTGTCAGAGTACCACAAAATGTTGTTGATACACCTGCCTCAATCTGTTGCTATATGATGATGATGTTGTTATCTCAGTCGCATGTTGATGATGTTGTTGTTCCGACCTTGTGTCGTGATGATGTTGTTGGTCCAACCTGATGCTGTAATGATGTTGTTGCTCCAGCCTCGTGTTGTTGATGATGATGTTGTTTATGATGTTGTTATAACTTTTATGCTAACTAATGTTGATGTTTCAGGTTCCAACTTCATGCTGTGAACAATGATGATGATGCTATTCCAACTCCATGTTGTGAATGATGATGGTGATGATACTCCAACTCCATGCTGTGAATGATGATGTTATTGATGATGAGAAAAAATTCTGATGATGTATAGATATGCCAGTTAGTGTTCAAAGATGTTGTTAATGTTACTGCCCTCTCTCTCTCTCTCCTAATGATGTTGTAGAATGCCCTTCTTGTTAAGGGGGAGTGTTGAAATATTGTAACTACGAAGTATATTCTACTTATTATTGGGTTATCATCTTATATATCAATCCCCTTTTATGGATTGATAATGTCGGGACTTATGTATGACCAAATCCCCTTTTGTGGATTGATCAAACCCTAATTAAATTATACTATTTGAGAAGTCGGCCCCCATGGATAATTAAAGTGGCTTTAGCCACTAGTTGGAGAAGTTGACCCTGCCTAATGAAGAGACACCACCCTCATGCTCTTCAGCTAGTATAAATAAGAGAGGCTAGCACCTCATTCACTCACTCACTCGAGTCACTCATCTAGTGCGTAAGTTTGAAGGAAGTTGCAGTTAGAAGAAGGAGAAGAGAGAGACACATTGCTCATTCTTGGATATTCTCTAGTGTTTGGTATTTTATCTTGGCATTGTATTGGCAATCTTATTAAGGAATTTTTTGTTGGGTTTTCTCCCCCGTGAGGGTCCCCCAGGATAAAATTTTGTGTACCTTATGATTGTGTTTCTTTCAATGATCCTGCTTATGCTATTATTGTCTAGTAAATTGAAAAGAACTTAATAGCAGCTCTAAATTTAACACCATTTGCAGACATTTTAAGAACACCATCTTTACTTTTGTTCTTTTCATGGAAATCCATAAACTGTGCTATGCTTTTGCACTTGAACAATCGTCGCAAATGTGGAATTATAAGAGTATAAGGAAGAACCTTGCGAGACACCTTTTTTGTTACTTGATCAGTTCGATATCTACTAATTTGACATTTTAGGCATTCTTCTTTCGATGCATATTCTCCATAATATAGAATATGATCATTAGGACATGCATGAATAGATTGATACTCTGTTCCAATATCTTTCATAATGGCAGGTAAATTTTGGTATGTGCGACACAAAACATTTGACAGTGGTAACATAAATTCACCTAAAAATCTCCAACATAAAAAATCAAAACTGGTTAATGTAAAGAATATTAATCGTACATATTACATCCAAATTTTACAAATGATCAACTAACAATAAAAATAGAGGAAAAAATAAAATCTTTATCATCATGTACTAAATGTGACAAAATATATTACATACCTTAGGAGCTATGTGATACAAGTGTTTGACAAACTATTCATAACCTTTAAGTTCACTAGCAACAATATAGCATAGAGAAGACTTGTTTTGGAGCCTTCATAAAGAGATCTTGCCTTTTCAAGTACACGTATATCAAAAACACCATCAGGCTAATTGTCATCATCATCCATTTAAACATTATTAAATGTCTCATGGATCAATATATTTGTCCCATCTTCTTCAACTATGTTATTTGCATCATCATCTTCTTCCATAGGATCATTAACTTGATCTTCAATATTCACTCCATGTTCCTGAACAGACGCTTTTACAACCACATCTTCCTCCACAGGAAGTGCCCTAGGGCGTTGTTCCTTTATAATTACAAACAATCAAGTAATATTAGTGTATATAACAAATATTGAAACGATACAAACGTTTACAACTATAATATAGGAAAACAAAGACAAAGATAACTTAGGTGAGAGCAAGAGACAAAGACAACAAATCAATGATGAAGCTTGTGCAATTTATCAAGATGTTTATGAATATGTTGAAAAACTATAGGAAAATTGTTAATTTTCTTGACGTGTAGAAAGAAAGACACTTTGTGAGATATATAGTCACAACCAACAAAAACAACATATTATTATTTTTCCTTCATCATTATTTCATATTCTTTCTTGATTCACTTGGAGACCACAAGTTTTAAGTAGATGGCAAATTTCCCCATCCCAACTTGGAGACCACAATTTAATTTATAAGGGGTTGAGAGTTGAGGGATTAGGGGTTATTGCATTAGTGGTCCAAGGGTTAGGGGTTAAGGGTTTAGGGTTTAAGCTGGGGTAATTAGGGGTCAGGGATAGGGGTACTTAATGGTTTAGGGGTTTATAAGGGGTGAAGGGATAAGGGATTAGGGGTTAACAAGTTATTGACCATCCAAGGGCAGGGGTACTTAGGAGTTGGTATTCTATATGGAGCAACCAATTAGCTGGTGAGAGAGAGAAACAAAGACAACAAATCAATGATGAAGCTTGTGCAATTTATCCATATGTTTATGAATCTGTTGAAAAAATATAGGAAAAATGTTACTTTTCTTGACATGTAGAAAGAGAGACACTTTGTGAGATATATAGTCACAACCAACAAAAACAAAATATTCTTATTTTTCCTTCATCATTATTTCATATTCTTTCTTGATTTCACTTGGAGACCACAAGTGTTAAGTGGATGGCAACTTACCCCGGCCCAACTTGGAGACCACGATTTAATTTATAAGGGGTTGGGAGTTGAGGGATTAGGGGTTAACGCATTAGTGATGCAAGGGTTAGGGATTAGGGGTTAAGGGGTTGGGGTTTAAGGGGTAATTAAGGATCAAGGATAGGGGTACTTAATGGTTTAGGGGTTTATAAGGGGTCCAGGGGTAAGAGATTAGGGGTTAACATGTTATTGGCCATCCAAGGGTTAGGGGTACTTAGGAGTTGGTATTCTATATGGAGCAATCAACTTAGGTGAGAGCTGTTGATATTATGGTAGCTGCGGGAGGTATTTACCTCCACATGTAAACCTGATGAGACTAGAATATTCCGAGAAGCAGGAAGAAACCCTAATTAGTTGGCTAATAACCCTAGAAGACAAATCGGCTCAAGAGGATAATTTGTATTAGGTTATTAGCCTTCAAGAGAAGAAGTCGGCTAAAGGAAATATTATATACTAAGTAAATAAGCACCCAAAATGAGAAGTCGACCCAGGCAGTTTGCCAGTTTTAGTATAAATACAGAAGGCCAATCTTCATTCTAGCGAGCATTCTCAGAACTACAGAAGCAACACTTGTACGCACTGCAGTTAGCCAGTTTGTGCGCAAGTTTGGAGGAGAGTTGTCGTTGCAGCTGCTGCAATTAGCAGATTTCAGTTTTGGACTAGACTCTCTCTTGGTTATGGTTTGGACTCTCTGATCAACTCTTGTTACTCTTGTTTGGTGCGTTATCCTTGGAGAGAGGTGCGCTATCTTGTTTGGCTATCTAGCCTAGGGTTTGCTTCCAGAATGATTCTCTATCAAGGTTAAGGTGCTCGGGGGTGGCCTCGGCCTATGATTGGATGACAATAGTGATATTGTCTATGGTTAAATGATCACATCCATCTTATTCTAACAGGTTATGGGCCCACACCTCCTTGATTCAGTGTAACCACTGGAAGGGAGCATAGCCATAAGGATACTAAGATCGTTGAAGAACTGTCGATAGGGTTTCTAGGAGGAGCAGTTACTAAAGCAATGTCGCTAGGGTTACTAGTAGGTGCAGTTGCATAAACCTTAATCCTCTCGTTGAGGCACCTTAATTGAAGGGATTGACCTAATTTCCATATAGACTAGTGCACCCTAGCCTAGTGCATCTCCTGGTACTCTCAACAAGCCAAGATGTCAAGGTTGAGTTTTTGGTCAAATCTAGGGTTGACCAAGTCAAATACAACCATGACTTACTCTATGAAGTCAAAAAACAAGTTATATGGGGCTTCTAACTTCAGAGCATGGAAGACAAGGATTGATCTCATCCTTGCCAAGAATAAAGTGTTGGATATCGTGAAAGGAAAGATTGTGGAACCAAAGTTTGAAGAGGGAAAAGAAAAGGAACCGCAGAATGTTGCAGTTATGCAGAAGTTCAAAGACAATGACATCAATGCCATGAGTATCATAGTGGATTCTATAAAAGACCACCTGATACCCTACATCTCTCATCTTGATTTGTCTAAGAAGATATAAGATGCCCTAACAAACCTCTTCTCAGTCAAAAACATTGGACAAGTAATGAGTCTGAAGAATGAGCTCTGTAACATGAAGATGAATGATGATGACAACATAACATCATACTTTGTGAGAATCTCTCAATTAAGAGATCAACTACAAGATATTGAAGAGATCATTTCAGAGAAGGAATTGGTAAACATAGTGCTCAATAGTCTTCCCAAGACATGGGATGCATTTGCCGCAAGTTGAAAACAATGAAGGAGTATCCTACATTTGAAGAACTTTGGACTTGCTATTCACAAGAAGAATCAAGGATCAGTGCAAAAGAGAAACCCCAAAATAAGTATGATGATCAAGCCTTCACAACAAGGTTCAAGGATCTCAGGAATAAAAAGAAGTTTGGCTCCAAGAAGAAACCAAATCAAGAGAAATATATGTCAAGAATACAATGCTTCAATTGTCGAAAGTATGTTCACTACAAGAATCATTGTCCCGAGTTAAAGAAAAGGAAGGAATCACACGAAGCATCAGTTGTCGAAGAAAGGGAACCCTCAAAGAAAGCCAAGCAGGACAAAACAAACTTCTTCTTCTAAGACAAGGTAACAATACTCTTCATAATTCTTGTACATACCATGTTTTCTGTACATATCTTGCATATCTATTTCTTAGAAGATAATATGTTCCAAGAAAAACTATACCTATGGAAGAAAAACAAAATACAGATTGCTATCACTATGACTACAAGTCAGAAAATACACATGAAATGATGAAGTACATCAACAACCCTTGGTAACAATTCATGTGGAATTTATTACATAAGTAACAGCTGCAAGATAAACCGAAATCAGAATCAATCTTGAAGAAACCTAGAAGAAGTAAAGACAGAAAGAAGTCAGCAATCAAGAGGAAACTGGAAAAACATTTGTGACACTTTACATAAGGCAATAAGGATGCAGATGGAAGTGTGGAATCTCCTAGATGGAGGGAGTCGATTATATATTTCCAAAAGAAGAGCATGCATTCATACATGAAGCAAGGATTAGGAGGGAGCTAATCCTATGATCCATTAAAGATGATGGAGTATATATCCATGGTAGCGGCCATGAAAAGCAGTACGTGTTCAGTTTGACTTTAGAAGAAGCCTTCTTCGAAAAGAAGCCTTAAAGTATCCCAGGTTGTCCATTCACATCCATGATCCTATGATGAAAGAAAGAAGTGGAATATTCAGGGCATGGAATCTATAGAAAACTCCATGGACCCAAGAGCTAAAGAGAAACATGAGGAAGAACATGAAGATTCCAAGAAAGAAAGAAAAGCCAGAAGAACTAGTCATTGTATCGAGAATCAAAAGACTACCAGCCTGATACGAACTCACTAAAAGAAATCAAGCAAAGGAACTGAAAGTTGTGATGAAGAACAATGTATGGAAGACTTATGAATGAAAGCATTGCGAGATCCAGAACTAGAGGTTCTCCTAGATGGAGGGAGAAGACTATGATGATTGTTTGTTCCAGTAAATTAGACATACCTTTACATGATCCATTATATCGGTTGTAATATCCATGGTTTAGAGTTTAGATCAGATGAATGCAAAGACTGCTCTCCAGAATAATTGAACACAAAACATATGTAGAACAACCTCCAGGCTTTGAGGTATACTAGGAAGAGACTCTTGTATGTAGATGGAAGAAGGTTTTTGTATGGATTCAAACAACTTGGTGTGGAGCCTCCAATGAACAACAAAAGCGTGGTGAAAAACCTTCTATAACAAAGATACTGTATCATAATGGTTACTCAGAACTCAAGGATGATGGATTGCCAATCCATGAAAAAGCTCTCATGATTACAGAAGAAGTACCACTTGGATATGTTCCAAGTTTGACCTTTGCCACGATGTTATGAGCTAACATGAAACAAAAGAGATGAATTCAACTATGATGATCAGAGCTATATGAAAGCCTTCAGAAAACCAGTGTTCCAGAAAGACCGAAGTACATTGAGATCAAGCATTACATTCTCTGTGATGAAGTCCAGAAAGGAGAAGTGGTTCTCCAATATATATCTCCACGGATGAGTAGATAATCATGGTAAAGCCTGTGTTCAAGATGAAAGAGTTTGTGTACTCAAGCTGGAGCTCGTGGAGACGACTTCCTTATTGAAAAAGGAAGAGATGACTCCCAGGTTGGGAGGGAGCACTGATGTGTTATTGATTTATGGACAGTCATTTTTCAGTTCGAAAAATGGTCAAGGATGAGCAGTTCCTTTCCAGTTCGGAAAGTGGTTTGAGATTTCTGACGGACATGCATTTTCTAGTTCGGAAAATGGTCCAGATCGAACGATCATTTTCGTAATGAAAATGGTTCGATGGATTGTTGATGTACCATAGACAACGATTCCCCTTGTGGTTAACATAGGGAATGGTCTAGGACAATATCTCTTCTTGACAGTCACTCTCAGTAGTGGTCAAGAAGATTGGTCCACCTCACCGGACAATCATTCTTTCGAAGCTCACAGTTGTGAGTAGTTTCGAAGAATGGTCCATTTTGGAGCTTGGTGAAGGACAGACATTTCCTTAGGAAATGGTCTGGACAGTCATTCCCTAGGGCAGATTCATTCTCTCCAGGTTACACTTTTTTTAGTGCCAGAGGAATGGTCAGGGACATGCATTCCCTAGGGCAGATTCATTCTCTCCAGGTTGCACTTTGTTTAGTGCCCGAGGAATGGCCTAGATAGGTGAATGGTCCAAGCTCTGAAATCGGGACAATTATTCTTCCTTGCTTGAGAAGAATAGTCCAGATAACTCATCGTTGATGTTTTACTTTCTTAGGGCAGATGCTCTTCCATATCTAACAGATGTGAGTGGAAGAATGACCCAGATGACTTAGTTTATATATCATAACAATGTTTTCTGTGCAGGTTGATGATATGATTGTTATGGAGATTGTATGTCTCGGGACAATAGATGTATACTACTCTAGTGGATGTGTTCCACCAATTGTGACTGTATATCATTGATCAAGTATCTATGTGCTACTTGGTGTGGCAGTGTACCATTGGATTGTAGTTGTGTACTACTATGGATAGACACAGTTGTGTTCTATTGAATGACATTGTTCCGATCGCCTTAAAGACTATTAGTAGTGTTGGAAATAATTATCAGCTAGATGGATGATCAATGGACAAAGATTCCCCAGATGGAAAATGGTCCAGGACATTTATTCTTCTAGGACATATGTCTAGATTAGAAGAATGGCTCTTATGTCACTTTGTGGAGTGAGTGACTTGTCCAACATCATGTCTAATTACTCAGATGGAGTATGGTTTAGAGAGACGATGCAACTGATGACACTAATAGTGATGATGGCGTTCATGATCTAATCATGAGTTATTCTATATGACTATATTGATGCTACCAAGTAAATGTTGTGTTTGTGCTCAAGACCATTACCTTCAATACCTCCCTAACTAGGAGGGAGTGTTGATATTATGGTAGCTGCGGGAGGTATTTACCTCCACGTGTAAACCTGACGAGAATAGAATATTTCGGGAAGCAAGAAGAAACCCTAATTAGTTGGCTAATAACCCTATAAGACAAGTCAGCTCAAGAGGATAATTTGTATTAGGTTATTAGCCTCCAAGAGAAGAAGTCGGCTAAAGGAAATATTATATACTAAGTAAATAGGCACCCAGAATGAGAAGTCGGCCCAGGCAGTTTTCCAGTTTTAGTATAAATACAGGAGGCCAGTCTTCATTTTGGCGGGCATTCTCAGAACTACAGAAGCAACACTTGTGCGCACTGCAGTTGGCCAGTTTGTGCGCAAGTTTGGAGGAGAGTTGTCGTTGTAGCTGCTGCAACTAGCAGATTTCGGTTTTGGCGTGGACTCTCTCTTGGTTATGGTTTGGACTCTCTGATCAGCTCTTGTTACTCTTGTTTGGTGCGCTATCCTTGGAGATAGGTGTGCTATCTTGTTTGGCTATCTAGCCTAGGGTTTGCTTCTGGAATGATTCTTTGTCAAGGTTAAGGTGCTCAGGGGTGGCTTCGGCCTATGGTTGGGTGACAATAGTGATATTTTCTATGGCTAAACGAGCACATCCATCTTATTCTAACAAGAGTGAGAAACAAAGACAACAAATCAATGATGAAGATTGTGCAATTTATCAAGATGTTTATGAATATGTTGAAAAAATATAGGAAAAACGTTACTTTTCTTGACATGTAGAAAGAAAGATACTTTGTGAGATATATAGTCACGACCAACAAAAAAAACTTATTCTTATTTCACCTTCATCATTATGTCATATTCTTCCTTGATTTCACTTGGTGACCATGGATTTTAAGTCGATGGAAACTTTCCCACAACTTGGAGACCACAATTTATAAGGGGTTGAGAGCTTATATAGCCCTCTTATCCCTAACCCATAACCCACCCATAACCTCTAAACCATTAACCCCTAACCCTTTAATCCATAGCCGCTAACCCTTCAGACCTTATCCCCCTAATCCTTAACACCTTAACCCCATTCCCCCTAACCCATAAGCCCTTGATCCCTAACCCATAAACCCTAAACCCTTAACCAATAACCCCTTACCCCCTAAGCTCCTAAGCTACTAACCCCTAACCCGACTTAACCCCTTAATCCATAACCCTAAACCCCTTCAACCTTAAACCCCTAAACCCCTTCAATCTTAAACCCCTAACCCCTACTCCTTAAAACCCCATTAACCTCTAAATCCCCTAGGACCTAAACCCCCTAAACCTACCTTAAACCCTAACCTATTAACCCCTAACCCCTTAACCATTGAGCCCTAATATGGCCTTATTAACCCTTAAACCACTAAAATATTAACCCCTAATCCCTTACACCCTATACCCCCAAACCTTAAACTACTTAACCACTAAACCCTACCCTAAACCCTAATTAAAATCTACATCTTATGTCTACTTATTCTCTTCTTAACTTACTCTCAATTTGTTGTGTATGTAGAATATATCCATAAATAAAAAAATACATTGTTTTTCTTATACATTTAACATATAAATGTTTACAAAAACAATTTGCAATATAAAGACATACAATGAATAACTTACCAAGGGACGATATTCATGCCCACCTTCAAGGTGTCTATACTCTATAATGTCTTTTAGTTATTTTTATTAAAAGTCTCCTTCTATTATAGCCCTTGCATATTTTACAAGGGAAATAACATTTTCGATCACCCAAAGCCTCCAATGCAGATCTCACATCTCCTTGTTCTCCTGGAGGAATGTTATGTGACATTTTTCCTTACCAATCTTTCAGTGATGATTATCTTCAAAAATGAACCTCAATAGTTTAGCTATTTGTAATGCAATTAACAAAATAAAATTTGTTTGTATTATGACCAAAAAAATCCCCTATAACCTCTACAAACCATCGCTAGTATAGCAACAAAGTTGAACGTCTCTAATATTTCAAACTTTTTTAATTGTATATCACTTTTTCGTCAAAATTCCAACGACTGTTGACCAGAGAGACGTTGTTCAACAGACAAAAATATTGACTTCGTCAAACATTGGTATGGTGAACCATTGACCTAGTCAACCATCAGATATTCGACAATACAAGCCCTTTTGTCGGATAGTCGACGAACGTTGAGGATTTAAAAAAAAATACAAGTAAAATCCGACAATACAACTGATTTTAATGGTACTGTCAGAGTACATCGTCAGTTTTTCCACCCATATGTAGTAGTGTGACATGCACTATACATAGAAAGCAAATTGATGGGCATGCCTTGAACATGAAAATCATCTTCCAATGTACCATTAGAAACTTTAACATTACAAGAACCTACTACTGAAAGTTTTTTACCATCACCAACATAAACTTTCTGTAATGTGCACTTGTGAGTGTCATAAGAAGAAAACAATGAAGCAGTACCATACATATGGTCAGAAACACTAGAATTCATAATCCATTCCACATAAGAAGAATATTTACCTGGTTGAACATAATAGTCACAAAGAGCAACATGTTGTGAAACGGAGGATTTCTTCTTGGCTTTAGCAAGTTCACGTCTTTAAAGAAAATATTTTCAAGGTGGTTGGTTTTTCCACAATACTTAGAAGGATTAAACACTTTCTTTTTACTAGCATCAACACAAGCGTCATTAGAAGAGTGTTGAGAAGATCCTTTAGTATGTGATTTTGGATTTTTATGAAGAACTTTATTAGTATTCTTTTTATTATGTGTCATTAGAGCTTTATTAGGAGTGAAACAATCCACCTTTCTTGCTCATTAATCAAACCTTTACAAAAATCTTCAAAGGTAGGTTTCATAGATCCTTGAAACATTTCAATTTCTCTATTCCTAATTGGATACGCATATCAAAAGAAGAAAACAGTTTTTGTTCTACAAGAATGACTAGGGTTGTATTAGTTTTCTTGTAATCTTTGCCACAATTATTTAACTTTTCATTTACAGTTTTCAGTGCAACAAGAAATGATTCTATTCTTTCAAAATCATTAGGATCCAACTCATGGATTTTATTTTTAAGGTAGTAAGCAAATACATCATCAGATTTATCAAATAAAGAAGCTAAAGTTTTCCATACCTTAACTGGGCTATCTTCAACCTCAATATGTACTTGAAGACTATCTGAAATTGTTTGACCAATGAATCCTCTTGCTTGATTGCATCGTTCTTCCCATATAACCAAGTCTTTAGCATCGGTAGGGTTCTTATGTTCACTATTAACTATCTGCCATAGATTCTTACTCTTGAGAATATCAATCAACTTTCCCTTCTATGGAGGATAGTTAGGACCCACTAACACAAGAATATAAGCTACTTATGAAGTCATTATGATGGAAAAAAATGAAAACCTAATGCAAACAAAGACACTAAATATAAGAAAAGATGAAATAAACCGAATTTGTGCGTACATGTGAGTAACATACCCTAGACCTGAGCAAAGAGGGAGAACCCAAGTGAAATCTAGGTTGTATAGTGCATGAGGAAGGCAAGTTGTGACCATATAGACTTGGATGTACTCACATACAAGGGAAACACCTAGAAACGCTTGTATCGGCCCCCAAAAATGGATCGATTGTTTAAGATGTGGATCTGATGTTTAAAGGAGAGAAAACCCATAGATCTGCCCTCATTGCACTAAGAAAACCTCGCTCAACAAGAATGTGCATGTACGTTCTCCGCGGAGGGGAAAATGGATGCCCATTGTTGGCATGTTTACAGGCAGAGTGTGCTTGTCATTGATGGCAAGATCAGAGTGTGCAGTGATGGAAAAACATGAACAACGTAAGCTCAGGAGGATTAGTGTAGAGTCGCACGCAATGCATAGGTGTGCGCAGGGGACGAGGTTAACTCATTGCCAAAGCTCAAGAGAGATAGCGTACTCAGGGTCTTAGACGGATCAAAGGTCGAGGCCTTTGACACTTAGAAATTATTCCAAGTCAGGAGGATGTGTAAGCTCGGGAGGAGAAGCGACAATGATCATTGGATCCCATTAAGAATTCTCGATGACCGTCAGATTTGAATTAAGATAGGTCGAGCGCGCAGATGGAGGAGAGATCTCGGGCGTTAGATCCGAGCGCGGGGTCCGACCGTCGTTGGATATAGGAGAACCTACACGTTCTTTAAAGTGCAAGGTGAAGCAGCCTTACAAAATCCCGAAAGAAGGAGGACCGTCCATCTTCGAGCAGGAAACGTGGTCACAGATCATCATTTCGCTAACTGAAAGGTCAAAGGAAGGAAGTTCTCTAACCTTCCAACTTGCGATATGCAAAATCGCGATAAGATCTGGGCCATCAGATCTGGAGTAATTACGAAGGACCAACAACCGTTAGATATGGTGAAGCTGCAAGGCAGATAAGACCAAGAGTCATCCAACTCTCCAAAACTGTGAACGAATCCTGGCCGTCCATCGAGGACAGTCGTGGATCATTGGATCCAGAGGACACATGTCAAAATATCGTTTCGCTGACTGGAAAGTCAAAGGAGCGAAGTGCTCGTTTGATTGGCGAGTGGTCATATCTCAAGGTCACATCGTCGAAGGCTTAAGGGAAGGAGCTAATTGCTAAGCTCCATCTCGACGATCGCAACTTGGAGTGTCGATACCCTTCATCATAGGAATCATGATATGCGAGATCGCGCTGAGATTTGGACCATCGGATCATTGGAGATCTTGACCGTTGATTAGGCTCGATGAAGTTCATAAGTTCGTGAAATACGAAGCGCCTTTTGGCGCAGCCTGTGGTCACCGCCGGTGGTCACATGAGGGGAAGAAGCTAGCGGTGTTAAGCTTCATCTCGGAGTCTCGGCGATCGCGACTTGGAGTGTCGAGACCCTTCATCACAAGAATCGCGATATGCGAGATCGCGATGAGATCTGGACCGTCAGATCATTGGAGATCTTGACCATTGATCAGGCTCGATGAAGTTCATAAGTTTGCGAAATATGAAGTGCCTTTTGGCACAACCTGTGGTCATCGCCGGTGGTCATGTGAGGGGAAGAAGCTAGCGGTGCTAAGCTCCATCTCGGAGTCTCGACGATCGCGACTTGGAGTGTTGAGACCCTTCATCACAGGAATGTCAAAATGCGAAATCACGAAATTCAAATTCTGTTTAACGCTCGGTCAGAGCTAGTGGGCATATGAGATAAATGCGAAATCCTGCGAATTTAACCCAAAGGTGCTGGTTAATTGGAAACTTGATCGAAGGGTTATTGTTTCACCTCACAGGTAATCGATCAGTTACGATTCAATTAGCAGAACTGAATCATGATTCTTGGACGGTTGGCGATTCAGTTGCTAATGCATTTTCTTGGAGATTCAAGGTGTAACTGAATAAGTGGTATATGATAAAATGGAAATGGTATGACTGTGGAAGGTTGGTTGTTCTGAATGAAAAATGAGTTGAATTGTAAGAAAGGGAAAATTACAGTATGTGCAGTGTGAGACCAACAGTATGCACAGTGTGAGATAAAACTCAGAGATGAGTAATAGATGAGGCATAGACAGAAGCGAGATGTAGTTTTTTTGTTTTTTTTTTTAGGCTTGAGCGAGCGAAGCAGAGCAAAAGTGGAGTGGTAATGAACAACCCGATGAGCAGAATTGTGGCACGGTGAAGAGCATGTAGAGGCACTGTGCATGGATAACGAAGAAGGTGCACAGATAATATAAATACGCAGAACAGAGAAGAAATAGCATGCTATGGGCAAGAGCTGAAATACACAGAAGAGGCATAATTCATAGAATCAAAATAAGACGCAGAGCATAAAGCATAGCAGAAGCAAAGAACAGAGATGCATAACTGAGACAGTAAAAGAAGGCTGAGGTGCACTTGTAGAGAAAAGTAGAAGATCAGAAAGCGCAAGAAGATGCAGGCAGAGAGACATTGATATAGGAGAGCAGAGCAACATAACAGAACAATGATAAACCTGGTAAGCCAATGACAACTATTGAATCACTGTAATAAGTTTCAGTAGAAAATATTTATAACCAGGGAGTTAGGGTGGTGCTAGGGAGGATTGTTGTCCTCATAGGTTCAAGTGGGTGCTTGAACACAGGGAGTTGTAGCTTCCATCTGGCTGCAGCCAGAAAAGCTAGGGTGGCAGGGTGGTGCAAGGGAGAACTGTTGTTCTCTGTTATATAGGTTGGTGCCTATGTGACTGGAAGTTGGTGCTTCCATCCAGTTGGTGCTGGAACACTTAGGGAGTTGTTGCTTCCTTCTAGTGGGTGCTAGAGAAACTAGGGAGTTGGTGCTTCTGCAAGATACCAGATATATAAAATATGCAGAACAGAAACGAAATGCTAG
>JASDQU010735445.1:226221-237850 GCA_032191745.1 Picea mariana
AAGGTCTTATTAATATTGACCTTTATTACATCCGAATACATTAATCTACCTATGTGCGGGTTAGGACCTTAACAGCTTCCTTCTAGTAGGTGCTAGAGAAAACAGAGAGTTGGTGCTCTCAGCAAGTTGCAGCTTGCAAAACAGAGGTTGTAGCCTCACAATGAGTTGGAGCTCATATGTATGATAATGTACATAATGTAAAGATTACTTATCATACCAAGAAGAAGAGGTTTTTACCCTTTATGGGTTTCCTCAAGAAATATCTGTCTCTGTATATTTCATATGTGTGACTGATGTCGAATGTTCTATTGCTTACCTCTCTGCATTACTGTGATTGTCATTGAGTGCTCTATAAAGAGTTTAAAATAAACATAATTGTTTAAGCACGGTAACAACTGATTCACCCCCCCCCGACTCTCAGTTGTCCAACACCCATAAGGAAGAAAAAACTGCCCAACAGTCAAGGACAACCTTCCATAGTTCAAATTTTCTAGACAACAGATGAATCTAAAGTGAAGATGACCAAATTGCTACAAAAAATTGATCGTACGACTGACAAATTCGCCTCCCACAACATATTGACTGCTCATACACACAAATAAGCCTTTTAAAGTGCAAGAACACCCTCTTAAACTATTAATCGGCCCTTAGAATAGACAAAACGATCTCTTACACCTACAAAATGCCAAAAAACGGGGTTGTACAATGAAAAAATGCAATCCATACAGTCTTTGATGGGAGAGTGGGTCTAGTGAGGTATCAAATGAAAACCGCACCCAAAAAAAAAAAAATCACTGCAAACATACTCCTACATCAAAATATATTAGCTTTGGAAGAAAAACTAGGTTCGGTAAAAAAAAACTAGCCTGGTAAAATAATAGGTTCGGTAAATACCAGCCCTAAAAATTTACAAAAAAAACTCTAGGTTTACCAAAAATTAAAATGGCCCACGCTAAGCTATGCAAATTAATTTAAAACTGGCCAAATGAGACACGATTTTGACGAACCAATAGTCAATCTTGGCTGAAAGCTACATTCTAGAGACAATGGCGAGATCGATTTTTTTTTTAAATGCACATAAATGCGAGAAATATGAAAAACAAGCGTTAGGGTTTGGAGAAAAAAATCTCAATCTTATAGCAAAATGGCCAGATCTAAAGAAAAGCTTTAATGTCTACTAGATCTATACATACAACAATATAAAACAACAAAACCTTACTAGTCTAGCCTCTTATACATACAACAACATATAATCAAAATAAGAAAGAGACAAGAGAAAAATGAGAGTACAGGTAATTATGAAAAATGTTGTTGTAAAAAAACTTACTAAAGGAGGTAGAGCATAGTAACCTGCTTTGATACCATGATGGAATATTGAGATATATGAACAAACATACAACAATATAAAACAATATAATCTTACTAGTCTAGCCTCCTATCCATACAACAACATATAATCATAATAAGAAAGAGACAAGAGAAAAATGAGAGTACACCAAATATACGTGGTAAAACCCCAAACAGGGAAACATCCATAGAAAGGTATTGTTTTCTTTATTCTTCAGAAATCTCCAATCTTACACTTGAGCACACCTCCACAAATGCTTTACCCTTTACAAAGATAATATTTTTTCATTGTGTTTCATGAGTTTCTCTTACCTCTATTATATACCAAGATATATGGAGGAATTACATCTCAATAATACATGTGACATAAATGTAATTTCACCTCTTTATATAATAAATGATAACAAGAGTGTTTTACCCCATGATAAATGTGTGACAACTCTTTTACATAAGATTACAACTTCTTCCGACATAGCACCAGACATTAGTACATTCCAACACTTCCAATAAAAATTTATTCAAGTTCTAATTTAATATACCTTTTTAAAACCTTGATTTGGAGACTGTTCCATAGGCTGATATTTCACTTAAAGTATCTTTGAAATATTGGCTTCTCTAAGTCTAAAATTTCAGTCTGTAGTAGCCCGACATGTCTTCTTTGCAATTTCATAGGTTTGACCAAATTTGGATGTGCCAAGAGAAAATTATTGTAGCTTTCACAAAACTTTTTGTCTTTGACCCTTCCAGAAAAGTGAACTTGTATAGATTGTTACGTGTCTAATTTCTCAAATCTACTATTAAAACATGGATTTGAAATACTATGGTTTGTAATATATTCAATGCAACTAGTGGAACTCAATATGGATCTTTCTAGAATTAGATATGATTGTTTTACCCAGAATACCTTCTCGAGACTAGTTTGGAAGCCCAATGATGAAGGAAGGGAGAATGAAGATATTGTGGAGACAAGTGGTCACCAGGGCACAAATGCAGCAGTCGAAATTCATATAAATATGAAGCTAAAAGAGAATCAAACACTGCCATTGACAACTACAATGAAGAAAGAAAAAAGAAGGAAAATAATTGTTGTAGATGTGGTAAGAATTGGGTTCTAGGTCACATATGTGCATCTAACAACTTATATCACTACACAATTATAAATGGAAAGGAATTATAGGTCCTTGTTGAAGAAGACATGCTAGACTCTGACAAGAATGGAAAATAAACGAAGATATCATTAGCAACAATCACATGCAATAGGTAGATTCACAAGGAAGAGGAATCAAGGGTTTGTAATAAAGTTATAGGCCAAAAAGAAGAAGTGCAACCATCTATAGTAAGATATACACCACCTCTTTTAAGGAACAATGGGAATAACTAGAGCATTTGGGATGAAAAACCCATGATATTGCTTGTAGCAATTACGGGAAAAAGGAACAAAGGACATAAAACTCAAGGGAAACATAAAGAATAAAAATATCAGTGTCCTTGTGGACTCTAGAAGTACACATAATTCCATGAATGCCATTATTGAAAAACAACTAAGCCTTTTTGTATACCCTATGAACGATCTCATTGTTATGGTCGTTGATGGTCAACAAGTCAAGGGAATATGAAGGTGTTGTAAAGTTTCTATATAGATACAAAGCTTGGAACTACACACTGGATATTATGCTTTACCATTCAATGAGATGGATACGATGTTAGGAGCAAAATGGTTGATGCAATTGGGCACCTATGCCACAAACCTCCAAGAACAATTTATGGAATTCAAATGGCAAGGAAAGAACTACAATTTATATAGGTCAAAGAGCCTACAACATTCGCTAATATAACTCACAAATATTCAAAAAAAAATCCAGAATCAAAATGACTCTCCACAATGGAAGACAAAATCATCCAAGATTGCTAGACAAAGCATGTCTAAAGGAGAAGACAATGTTATCTCTCTCTCTCTCTCTCTCTCTCTATATATATATATATATATATATATATACAACTTAGGATATTAACATAATTATTAAAAGGTGCATCACATAAAGACATAGATTTATGTGAAAGGTCACCTTGAGGCCTAGAAAAAGTCAAGGCCACTCATTATTGTAATCATCCTAACATTCATATTTGATCATTCATACATTATTAATTTTTATCGAATCATGGAAATCAACTATTATTGAGCTTTTATACTCCATGCAATCATCTCTTCTTTATCTCATCTCTTCCAGTGAAATCAAGGGTAACATTTGTTCATGTGACCTCTAAGTTATGACCCATTATTATACACAAAATAAACTTACAAAACAAGGTGAGTACAATAGCCAGTCACGTAAAGAAACATCTCATTAAATCATATAATGCTTACATACTAATACAATGAAAATATGACTACTCATTTTATTATACCTCATAGTTAATACATAATAGGCCGCCTAATGCTTTTTCTATCTCACTATGACAATTGATCTCTATATTCATTACTCTCCCTATCTATAGTCATCTATGTCTCAATGTCCATGGTGGACTATCGCCTTAAGCCTTTACAATCTACTTTGCTAACAATCAACACATTTTTTTAATATAAATATTAGATTATATTTATATTATTACATTTTAACTATACGTTACATAATCAAAATAGCATAGCTATCTAGTCTCTTTAACTTCCTTCAAAGAACACAAATACCAAAAATGAAGTTAGTATTGTCCATCAACATAGATTGTACTTTACAAGAGAGGTTGTCTTCACCTAAGTGGTCTTCAACACTATGATCAGATAAGCTCAACCTATTTTGTAACCTTATTTGTTGTACTCCCATGGGTGTGTTCATCAAGGCAGACACAAAATTACCTACTAACAATGCCCAATAGTGATTTTAGTTGGTTACTTAAACTGGTTTGTAATGTGTTGTGAAACTCACTTTCTTTGTGCATGCAAAAACAAAAAATAAGAATCCATAGCACATTATAAAGTGAGTGTTTGTACTTTATCACTCAATCACTCCCATTAAAATTATTAAAATCATAGCACATTATAAAGTGAGTGTTTGTACTTTATCACTCAATCACTCCCATTAAAATTATTAAAATCATAGTTGAATTATTTTAACAAGAAGACAAAAAGGGAATATTGGATTCATTTGTAACTCAAATTTAAATTTCATCTATATGGGGTGTTAGTCACGTGTATTGGGTGATAGTTATGATACCTAGGATCTTTGTCTTTATTGGAGTACCTACACCTATATACACGTTGGTGAATAGTGGTCTTTCATTTAAAAAAAACTAAACAAAATTATGGTCTTTAAGGAAAAAACAAAATTCATATTTTTAATTTTTATAGTTTTTGTTCCTTTCACTAACACAACTTTCAATTCAAAAAATGTGAATCTTACCATCTATTTAATAATATTATACTTTAATATCTTTCATTTTATTTTTTAAATAATTTAATTTGCAAATTACTTTAATTTAATTATATATTTTATTCAAAATTTTCAATATTTAATTTAATTATTTAACAAATTTAAATTGTTTTCTTTTTTAACAAAAATAGAAAGGATTTTCATTATATAAAAATAGATACATAACTATGGAGGAGGCATCTAAAACTTTATGAGAGTTTCTTTGGATATTTAAGTTTATCTAAGTCTATATGTAAACTCATTGTTATAAGCTAGACTTTCAGATATTCTTGTTGACATCAATTTTTACAAACTAGTTGTAAAGCACAATTACATGAAAAATCATGGATCATTGAAGTAAAGTGACAATTTGAGTTTCCTTCCTTACAACAGAGGAGAGGGTGCCATGTTTTTCAATTTCCATGGTTTTTGGAGGATGACTCCTTGAATTTTCATCTCTGGGGATTGGATGGAAGGAATTGATAGAGTCAAGGTTTTTTGAAGCCATGGATAGAGAATCCACACGCCGAGGTATAACTATACTGTTCAAATGATGACTATATATCTCTGAGGCATCAATCGTCCCCATCTGGAGCTAAAGCAATTCCAATATGTTTGCCACCTTTCTAGTTAAAACACGTTCCAATTGTGACATTTATTTTTTTCACTGAGACTGTGAAAAGATTGGATGGTCACATGAAGAGTCTCTTCATGCTATTGAAATTTTTTCTTAATGTCTCTATCGTTAATGTCACCCATTTCTTCTCCTGAATAATGATACATAGAGAAATAAACCATCCACTGAAAACTACCCCCCTAGCTCTAGATGATACTGATTGAGATAAAAGTCCCACTCTAGCTTTGGTAAACTTTGAATTGAAACTATTTCATAAATATTTTTTAACAAAGAAAGTAAAGTGAGAGGTAAGGATGACAGGAAGATGGTTAACCTGGGAATCGCTAGTCCAGAACAAAGTGCCTGCCAACATTGACTTTAAAAGATTTCCCACTTGATGCTTGCCCTTGTTTCTCCTGTCCACAAACGTGATAGTTCCATGAGTCTTGAGCTTCCAGACAACCACAATTCAAAAACCCTCAACCCAATCCCTCCGAAGACAATGCACGATCCTTCCAACTAGACATGAAACATAGATTCTCATCTCCATGGGGGGTTTATTCCCACATTTCATGGTGTGACCACACATAGAACATTCAATACCCGCTCGAGGTAGATTACAATTCAAGTGCACGTGTAAATACCCAATGATCGTGTCCTCCATAATGTGTGCTTTTTCGTGCTTTGTCTCAAAAAATGTGTACAAGTGGCAGTAAACATTGTTATGGGATGTGGGAGGAGGATATCACCCCATTTTTAACCAGGGTTTCCACATTTAGATGAGAAACAATTTCGCCTAATGATCCACCACACTATTGAGTTTGCACTTAATGTAGAGAAAGGAAATTCCTTCAAAACTAGAAGCTAGACATCTAATTCTCAAGGACAAGGAGTTTAAGGCATTGTTCCCCACTCCTTTTTCAATTTCCATAGCGCTAATTATAAGCATCAAACCTCCCATCGCCAAAAGATTTTGGATTTACATCTCCTTTGTGAGATTTAATCCCATCCATAGAAAGTAAGCTTCAACAATATTATTAAAAACATTTCTTAACCCCACACATAACACATCAATCTTTTTCCTTAACCCCTTTTTAAATTTAAATTATTATAAATATATTTTTATAATATTTATTATTTATTTATTTAGTCAACATATATAAATATATAAATGATAATTATTAACATATATTTTTTAATTAACATATATAACTTATATATATAAATGATAATTATTAACAAACTCACTTTAATATATCCACATCAACTATTATAAAGTTTAATATATCCAACGTTAATTATTATAATTTTTTAATAATTTACTACCGAACTCAACCTAACCACCATTCAAGTCATTATACTCAATAAGGCATAGGATTTTTTTGATTACACATTACCTACTTATAACGACCACATGGTATGCAAAACAAAGAGGATAGGAGGTTACTTAGCGTTAAGAGGTTGGAAAATATGTTAAAGATATTTTTATAGTCATAGAAATATTTTGAAGATGTCATTTCACTTTTTATTTTTCATTATAAAAAGGATAATATATATAATGGTGTTAGATAGAAGATATTATTGTATTTTTTGATTGTAAAATGTAATAAATAAATAAATAAATAATTACTCAAATTTAATTAATTATTTTAATAAAAGACACCACTACCTTCTTGCTACCCTCTTTCACACAATAATCACGATAACTACTCACATTTAAAATACTCCATTTCTATTCCATCAATGTAACAAAACATTACGTTATTAGACTTTTAAAAGTTTTATTCACAAATGTTAATTTCTATTACTGGTGAATCCGAGATATGTATGTATAATAAGATGTATACTGTTTCAATGAATCCTAAATATGTATAATAAGATGTATATGATGATCTGTTCTGTGAGACAGCGCGATTGGTAAGATAGTACCTCTCTCTAAGTGTTGGGAGGAGGTCTTGAGGTCAAACTCTGCTGGGTTTCCGGGACGAATTATGTAATAACTGTTATGAACTAGACTAATTTGAAGAAAGGTCACGAGTTCAAGCCTTGTCTTAATAATTTGAAAAAAGAGTTCAAGCCTTGTCTTAATAATTTGAAAAAAGATCACGAGTTAAAGCCTTATATCCATGGGTACTGTTGAAAAAAAAGTGAGAATTTTTACAACATTGAAGACAGAATTTTGCCAAAAGAGTGAAACGTCCCTTGTACTTACGCCATGACCTTAGAGGACATTGGAAAGCTCCTCTCTCATATATTTCAAAACCTCCCTTTCATTTAATATCTTGAAAATCCCTTGATCACAACGATGACAGCAAACTTTTGTTAATATTAATATGAAAATGTTCGATAATATTAATATAAATACTAAAACGTTTGCCTTTTTCCTTCCGTGAAGAGATCCAATTTTTCCCACCTACCAGACAGAATTCACACTTAAATTTCTCGTCAGAGTAGCTAGGAGTAGCAGCAGACGTCTCGAAAACATCGATGTCTTCACACCTGTGAGGTTCGATTCGATATTGAGACGCGCCCTCCAGGCTCCACCGCACCAAAGCGCCTGAGTTTGAGAGCTTCTTGCTTTCTGTGCAAGAGGTTTCGAGTTCGGGTTCTGTGGTTATACATTGATATCTAACTCCTGTGAGGTTTGATTCTGGGACCTCTGGGTGTTGAAGCTTCTTTCTTTCTGTGTTAGAGGTTTAGAGTTCTAGCTCTGTGAGTTTTCTTTTTTGTCAATGGAGGCGGGGGCGCTGTCGAGAATCGGGCTGGCGGGTCTGGCAGTGATGGGCCAGAACCTGGCCCTCAACGTGGCAGAGAAAGGCTTTCCGATCTCCGTCTACAACCGCACAGCAAGTCGCGTGGACGAAACCCTGGAGCGTGCCCGGGACGAAGGCGACCTGCCCCTAAAGGGCTACTACGATCCCAAGGACTTCGTGCTCTCGATCAAGAAGCCGAGGTCAGTGATCATCCTCGTCAAGGCCGGGGCGCCGGTGGACCAGACAATCTCCACGCTCTCCGACTACATGGAGCCTGGCGATTGCATCGTCGACGGGGGCAACGAGTGGTACGAGAACACGGAGCGGAGGGCAAGGCAGGTGGGCGAGAAGGGCTTGCTGTATTTGGGAATGGGGGTCTCTGGCGGTGAGGAAGGGGCTCGCCATGGCCCGTCGTTAATGCCCGGCGGCACCCTCGAGGCTTACAGGTGAGTGAAAATTTTAGTGCCCGTGTAATCTCTCTAATTGCTGTTAAAATAGATCACCTATTGCAAATAGGTATGCTCTAATTTTTTTTTTATTTAGATCAAATGATTAAAATTTCCATTTTCCCTGCAATGGCTTCCTTAGCTTTCTCGTTTCTCCTGCCATGGCTCTTTTAAAATTTTACTCACCTACAGGTATATTGAAGACGTGCTCACCAAGGTCGCTGCGCAGGTGGATGACGGGCCCTGCGTTACCTACGTGGGCAACGGAGGGGCCGGGAATTTTGTGAAAATGGTCCACAATGGCATAGAGTATGGAGACATGCAATTGATCTCCGAAGCCTATGATGTGCTCAAGTATGTTGGGGGTCTGAGCAATCAGGAGCTGGCGGATACCTTTGCAGAGTGGAACAGAGGTGAGCTTGAGAGCTTTCTGGTTGAAATAACTGCCGATATTTTTACTGTGAAGGATGATTATGGCGGTGGGGAGCTTGTGGATAAGATATTGGATAAGACGGGAATGAAGGGGACTGGGAAATGGACTGTGCAGCAGGCTGCAGAGCTCTCTGTTGCAGCACCCACGATTGCTGCCTCGCTTGATTGCAGGTTTCTCAGTGGTCTGAAGGATGAGCGCGAGGCCGCTGCAAAGATTTTCAAAGAGGCCGGCCTGCCTGATGTTTTGGCTAGTGGGGGGACCGTGGACAAGAGGCAATTGGTCGACGATGTCCGCAAGGCGTTGTATGCGTCAAAGATCTGCAGCTATGCTCAGGGGATGAATCTGCTTCGCGCCAAGAGTGCGGAGAAGGGGTGGAATCTGAACTTCGGGGAATTGGCTCGTATCTGGAAAGGGGGGTGCATTATCCGGGCTGTTTTCTTGGATCGGATCAAGAGGGCCTATGAGCGGAACATGGAGCTTCCGAGCCTCTTGGTCGATCCGGAGTTTGCGAGAGAGATGGTTGAGAGGCAGGCTGCTTGGAGGAGAGTGGTGAACTTGGCAATCAGTGCTGGAATCAGCACCCCAGGAATGAATGCAAGTCTTGCCTATTTTGACACTTACCGCCGTGCCCGTTTGCCTGCCAATCTTGTCCAGGCACAACGGGACCTGTTCGGTGCACACACCTATGAGCGGATCGATCGCCCTGGTTCTTTCCACACAGAATGGACAAAGATTGCTAAGCAGAACAACACTAAGGCACACAAGTGAATTTGTTATCCAGGTTAAAATTATGCTTCTGTTGACCAAATTCTTAAGCAGGCACGCTGAGTTCTGCCTGTCCGTTTGAATTTTGTTTGACATTTAGAGCTTTTTTCAGTTAGGCATCTTTCCGACCTTTTTTCATTTTTCAGTCTGCATGTTTCATTTATGTCCCGATTCTAGGAAAGTTGAAAATTATGCGCTTTTTCTTTTTCCAAAGAATGTATCCAATAAATGGCATTGGAAGAATGTCAATACGTTTCAGTTTTAACAGTTGGGAAATCCAGTCATGCGATATACCAAATTTTTAAGAGTTGATTGTTTTTTGTTTCAATCTTCTCAAATACATTCCTCATTTTCTTTTAATATGAGAAGATCCCGCCCTTTCCTATGCAATTTAATTATGCTCATGGTAATTTGTTATGGGGTTTTGGTGATTTATTCTGATACTTTGATATTTTTGTCCTATAAAAATCTTCATCTCATTTTATGGACGAGCCTCAAGGTGAACTAGCTGAATGAGAATACTTGAAATGACCCGAGAGGATCATTCTTTTGTTAAACAACCAGTTTAGTGAGAGTATTTGAACAGTTAGCAATTAGCTATAGATATCTGTTGTTGCACTAGACATCTTACTTTAGGTTTAAATGGTGCAGCAAACTTTGCTTTGGCTCTATATGCTTAACAGGAGGTAGAGCAGCCTGATTTCAATTGCTGCATTATATTGGCAAGATTGAGATGGCTATGTTGTTTGATTTTTCCACTCGCAGGAATTGTGAATTTGTAATAAATTTATCTCTATGTTTATTTTCCCAGAAAGATAAAATCTTTCGTCATGCATAGCTGAATGATGATCCATAGTTAATTGACTGAATAACTTTTTTTTAACAAGGTTAGTAACATAGAACTATTGAAAACTACAGGCAGACTTTGCTTGCTATCTGTCACAAAAACACGTATTACAAGTCAGAATAGTTTTCGTTGCCCACTCTCTCTCCACTAATAGGCTACATATGGGACTAAGCACTTCTTGCAAACAGAGAGGATCAGGCTCGTCCATAACGTCAATTTGCACAGAATACTTTATTCCATGTGAGTTATAGTAAGACAACCACAATGTCGAATTTCCGTTCACTCACATATTTATTTATTGGAAGGAATAAAACACTTTCATTCAATCCTGTCATAGTAGAAAATACATGAAATCCTCCTCTATTGTTTTTACATATCTCTTAGGCAGAGAGAACTGTCTTGTATAATCTGCACCTTAGAGTTTTCAATATTCTGAGACAAAAACATGTTCTTTTCAAACTTATTCAACCCCCGAGCAAAAATATTTTCAGATGACAGCCATCCAGAATAACTGCTGTTTTGAACATGTACAAACCAGTGTTACCNCTCAGAAGCTCGCTCCGAGCGAGTTCGCTCAGGAAGCTGGGTAGGAAGCCAGCTTCTGAAATCCAGAAGCACGCTTCTGGATTTCGGAAGCTCACTTCCGGGTTCAAAAATGCGCTTCCTGCCCAAAGACTCATTTTTTTTGTTTTTTTGAGTTGAGTTAGAGTGTGGAGTGTGGTTAGGGATGGGTTAGGGGAAAGTGAGGAGGGAATAAAAGATATTTCCCCCCTCAATTCCACCCACCCTAGTAATTAATGGTAATTAAGTAAAAGTGACATCCTCCTTTATCTTTCATTTTCATCCTTTTACTTAAATTTAAAAGTGACATCCTCCTTTATCTTTCATTTTCATCCTTTTACTTAAATTTTTAACATTACCATTAATTGTTTCAGGATGTTTGAGAGTGGTTCCGACCTCATTGGACTTCATATGGAGAAAGTAGAATTTTAGGTCTCATTCAAAATTCAACAGACTT
>JASDQU010735445.1:237950-279213 GCA_032191745.1 Picea mariana
ATATAATAGACGCTTCCGGGACGCTTCGCTTCCGAGGATTTTTTGAAAATGACGCTCCCGACGCTTCGCTTCCTAAAAACGCTCCCGCTTCGCTTCGCGCTCTGGCAACATTGGTACAAACATAAGCTGATATGTGAGAGTGATCAGCTTTAGGTCTTCCTATGTAATGACATCAAGAATAACTCCTGCATATATCTCATTGAATGCTAAATCTCTGGTGCCTTATAAATTTCTCCAAGGAATCCTTACTTAAGCAACAGTGCAAAATCATCTAATCATTGCATTTGTGAGTAATGTAACTGTTAGATTTTAGGGAAAAAATAAAACAGTGACATTCTTTTAAATTCTATTCACTAATACAATTTTAGATCAGCACATTAAACCAAGGTATAAACAGATCTGTATGCATGAAATTAAAATTCTGAATATAAACAAATTTCCTGAGTGCAGAAAAACAAATCTTAGCTTACCTCTTAGCCAATGAAGAATGTGTACCTCTGTAAGTATGCTCAAATGAAGTTTAGGTTCATGTATCAAACCTCTAGGGTTTAATCTCTGTCAAGAGAACTGTGGGACTGTTTTTCCATGGATAGTAAAACCCCAATGGAAACAATAATAAACCAAAGTCATAAAAGCAAATAACCCCAATGAGAAAAACTCCAATAAACAATGATAGCACAGCAAGAAAATCAATTCACAAGAAAACCCTTTGATCTGAAAACAAGTGTCAAACCCACCATCAAGCAAACACAAACTCAGATCTGGAGATACAAGAGGCTCCATAAACAAACAAACTCAGATCTGGTGGTACAAGAGGCTTCATAAACAAACTAAGTCAAATCTGGTAGTACAAGAGGCTCCATAAACAAACTAACTCAGATCTGAAAGTACAAGATGCTCCTCAAGCAAATACGAGATCAGATCTGAAAATACCCATGGTTCCATAAGCAAACAAACTTAGATTTGGAAGTATCAAAGGCTCCATAAGTAAACAAACATAGATCTGAAATACCAATGGCTTCATAAGTAAATAAACATAGATCTGAAAGTATCAAAGTCAAACCCTCCACAGGCAATTCTTTCTTTGGAAAAATGGACAGCAAGAGGGAGAAGGATGTTGATTTTTCATAAGCTAGGTTAAGCATGAAGTTTATTTCATTTTAGCATTTCACTTAACCATAAACAATAATATTGCAGCAACCAAGATCACAAGAAGAAATACCATGCACAAGAACACAAGAAGTATCCTGGGAAACCCTTCTCAACAAGGGAAGAAAACCCAACCAAATCCTTTGCTATATTCTTCAAGAGAAAGACCTCCACCAAGATAAACCTTAGCACACAAGAGGGTGCTTCAAACCCTAGAAGACTAGCACCCAAGAGAGGTGCGCACCTTTTCCCAAGTAGAAGTGTTTGCTGAAATTTCCAAACTGATAAGGAAGATATGATTCCACAATGGGGAATCATCTCTTACTTATATTAGACTTGTCTAATCAACAAAGGCGTCTATTGGCTCAACATGGCCGACCTCTCTAAGTCACTATATAATTTATTATTATTATTATTATAATAATAATTAATATTAATATTAATATTAATATTAATATTAATTATCTTTTACATTTATTATTAAACATATTGAGGTGGGGCCGACCTGTACCCTTTACATAACAATTAAAATTACAGGTAGCTCTGACTCTTGAACAATATATAGCAAAGGATCTGATACACCCACTAGTGCTCATCCACTAGGGGCACATCCATAGGGATGTCATAGCCCTGATTCACTGCATTACACAGAAGAACCAGGTCTTCACACGTTCACCTATGCTCGTCCACAGGCACGTCCACTCTACAGATATGCTTTCCCACTGCCACCGACAGGAGAATCATCTGGAGTCTTCTCGTCAACTCTGCTGCTCAGAGGAGGCTAATACATCATCTTCATTTCTGTTCTCATGACGATGCACCCAACACTTTGGGATTTCACACGTTCACCTTGTGCTCAGCCACAGGCACGTCTTAAATCAACAGATCGCTTTTCCACTGGATAATCATCTGGAGTTCTTCTCAACTCTCTGAATGGAGGAGGTCATCTCTACGTTCCCAACTTTGTCTCAGGCAGGAACCACGTACCCTTCTTAGGGGTTTTCTCTCAGGTTTGTAAGCTGAGAGAAAGACTTCACATAGCTGCAATGATCCACACGTCACAGGTTTGTAAGCTGGAGAATGTCTCACATAGCTGCATTCATCAACAATCCCTCTCAGCTAGGGAGGCATTCTTTATCATGCCAAGTCTCACACGGATGTATTTTGAATTTTGTCTTGGCTGGAGTTATCGATACTCCCTCTCAACTAGGGAGCCATTCTTTAAGTTGGTGAAGATATCTGCAATCTGCTCATGTGTAGGAAGGTACTACATGTGTACGATTTTCCTCTGCATCATATCTCTGGAATAAGGATATTTCATCTCATCGTATTTCGATCCATCGGGAAACACTGGGTTCTCAAGGAGCTTTACTCACGGCTCTTGGTTATCATCATAGGATCCATCTCATGGTCAAGTAAATCTGTTAGAAGCTTGTGAAGCCACATTGCTTCACACACTTGATGCTTATATACTTTGCCTCTATAGTGCTCAAGGCTACAGAGTTTTGTTTTCTGCTACATTAGGAAACCATGGAAAACTTCACGAAAGAACATCAGTCGGATGTGCTTTTCCGGTTCACTGTACTTTCTGCTCAATCTGAATCGACATATCCTGCAAACTCAAGGTTATATTGGAGGCATATTTTAGGCCATATCCAACTGTGCCTTATATATATCTCAATACATGTTTTGCTGTTTGTCTAGTGAGTCTGTCTCGGTTGACTCATGAAATGACTAGGCACATTCACTGCATGGCATGAATCAAGTCTGGTGTTGACCAGATACATTAGTGATCCAATCAGCTGTGGATCAGTCTCGTTTGAATCATCATCAGTCTTCTTCCTTAATTCCATCACGGTTTTTTTTTTTTTGCATTCTGTCATATTGAACTTCTTTAATATTTTTACTGTATATTTTTCCTTGACTCAGGAAAATCTTATCGGTCATCTGTAATACTTCTTGTCCCAAGAAGTAGTGCATCATACTCAAATTCTTCATCTCGAATTCAGAAATCAAGGATTACTTGTAACAACAACGCTTTCTGAATAAGTCATCAGGATCAGGCTCTCGTCACCAACACTGTAATGATATAAGTTTGGATCAACAATACTCTTGTTTAAATCCAAACTTATCAAGAATCCATCTATCTGATATAGTTTCCAACTCATGGATGGAAGTGTATCTGGTTCACTGGATCAAGTGTCTCATCATAAACAACTCCCTCTGTTTGTGAGAAACCTCTAGATATAGATCTCGTTTTGTATTTCTTGACACTTTCATCAGCTGCATGCTTTACCACAGACTTCCCTTTCTGGTCCTTGAATAATATCTTATGCATCATTCTTTTAAGATATACTGGTATTCTTCTGTTATGGCATTTTTCCATACTGGTTCTTTTGTTGCTTCTCTAAGACAAGGAGTCTCAGCATCAATGAAGTGGCTCATGACTGAAGGATAGCTCGAAAATCTCTTTTGCTTTCTTGGAATGTGCCTTGAGAGGCTTGTATGCTTCTTTGCCTCTTGCAGAGTGAGTCTAGGTAGGCATTTTATGCCTTACTGCAATATCTTTGAACATATCAACTGGAGAAACTAGATAACCTGCAGCAATGTCTGTCTCCCTCTGAATTTCTGAAGGGGGAGAAGATATTGTCTCACTGTCAATCTCCATTTGAGATTCTCTGGGTCTTCGAGGGACTATCTCCTTTTCAAGGACAACGTTTCTGCGTGTCTCAATCTGTCTCTGACCGGGGATGTCGATTTGGAATGTCTTTGAAGATTCACTGTATCCTTTCATTCTAAAGGATCTAGCTTGGACTTCTTCTCTTTGGGTACATGAAAATACATTGGGCACCCAAATGACCTGAAGTGTTCAATCTCAGGCTTCATTTTGGTGAGGACCTCTTCGGGAGTTATGTTTTTCAAAGTCTGGTGAAGACTCTTGTTCTGCACATATACTGTGTCATGCATGCTTCTTCCCATGGAATCCTAGAAAGATTTTGATCATGCATCGTAGCATTGGTTGTCTCAATGATGGTTCTTATTCTTCCTCTTTCTCAAATAGTTTTGGCTCCCTTTGAGTCAAGTGACTTCGTCTGAGGGATAAGCATCTTCTTTTCTTGTTAACCTATCTGGAACAAGAAAAACAAAAAGAACCAATACAAGAATATCTTCTAAAGGAGAATAATGAGTACATCTCTAGAATCAAAACAATTTAAGGAATGTTGTCACAGCTATAACACCTTCTTGTAATGTAGCAAATTTTAGAAGTATAGGTTAGAGGAATGACAATTACAACAATCAAACCTGGTGTCTTCACTTCAAGTGTGTCGTTCCTCAGAATGTACTGAGATCCTTCTGGATCCACGACTTCAGCAAAAGGTTCCTTCGTCCTGCAATTTCACTCATGACAATGATACAAATAATATATACAAGTGCATACTTGAGGATGCTGATATGATTTCTCCAATGGTTCTTGGCTGATCTTTATCCTCTGAGATCTTTATGAAGAAGATAGTCACGATGTCACCTTTTGTCATCTTTGTTATTTTGAAGCCGGCCCTTCAATGTAAGGGCTTGAGTAGGTGATTAGCTTCCTTGTCCTGACGTCATCTTCCTTCCATTCATTGATAGTTGTCTCTGGTAAACCCTTTACCCACAACAAGTCTTCCTTCGAAGTCTTGTCTTTCAAGAACTTTGAAGTTTGCTTGATTCATCAAGCTTGTTTTCCATCATAGTTTTTGTTCATCATAATTTTAGATTCTTCACAACCCTTTTGTCAACTAGACTAGAAAAACCTAACGGCTAGGCTAGGCTAGCACTTTTAGGTTTTTATTGGACTTATGATTGCCAACAATAAGCCTTTGAAAGATAGGAGAACACTGGTGAGCTGAAGAGCTCCTTCAATGAGCTTGTAGAAACCCTAATTTTGAAATTTCTGCAGAAATTAGCGAAACCCTAGGGCCAAAAATTCAAAATACTCGAAATGTCACTCTTAGAGTGTCTGGAAGAGGTCGTACTCTTCTATGCCAAAAGTAGCCCCAACGTCCAAGTATTAAGGGCTGAATAACCACTGAGAAGGAGGCTGTACGGATTTTTTGGAAACCCTAGGAGGGCCGTATGGTTCTGTAGAAGAGGAGAGATGGCTGATAAAAGTTTGTAGCTTGTGCAATGGGTTCTTCAAGACCTATGCTCTGATACCATGTTGATTTTTCATAAGCTAGGTTAAGCATGAAGTTTATTTCATTTTAGCATTTCACTTAACCATAAACAATAATATAGCAGCAACCAAGATCACAAGAAGAAACAACATGCATAAGAACACAAGAAGTATCCTGGGAAACCCTTCTCAACAAGGGAAGAAAACCCAGCCAAATCCTTTGCTATATTCTTCAAGAGAAAGACCTCCACCAAGATAAACCTTAGCACACAAGAGGGTGCTTCAAACCCTAGAAGACTAGCGCCCAAGAGAGGTGCACACCTTTTCCCAAGTAGAAGTGTTTGCTGAAATTTCCAAACTGACAAGGAAGATATGATTCCACAATGGGGAATCATCTCTTACTTCTATTAGACTTGTCCAATCAACAAAGGCGTCTATTGGCTCAATAGGGCTGACCTCTCTAAGTCACTATATAATATTATTATTATTATAATAATTAATATTAATATTAATATTAATTATCTTTTACATTTATTATTAAACATATTAAGGTTGGGCTGACCTGTACCCTTTACATAACAATTAGGGTTACAGGTAGGTCTGACTCTTGAACAGTATATAGCAAAGGATCTGATACACCCACTAGTGCTCATCCACTAGGGGCACATTCATAGGGATGTCATACCTGTGATTCACTGCATTACACAGAAGAACTAGGTCTTCACATGTTCACCTGTGCTCGTCCACAGGCACGTCCACTCTACAGATATGCTTTCCCACTGCCACCGATAGGAGAATCATCTGGAGTCTTCTCGTCAACTTTGCTGCTCAGAGGAGGCTAATACATCATCTTCATTTTTGTTCTCATGACGATGCACCCAACACTTTGGGATTTCACACGTTCACCTTGTGCTCAGCCACAAGCACATCCTAACTCAATAGATCGCTTTTCCACTGGATAATCATCTGGAATTCTTCTCAACTCTCTGAATGGAGGAGGTCAACTTTACGTTCCTAGCTCTGTCTCAGGCAGGAACCACGTACCCTTCTTAGGGGCTTTCTCTCAGGTTTGTAAGCTGAGAGAAAGACTTCACATAGCTGCAATGATCCACACCTAACAGGTTTGTAAGTTGGAGAATGTCTCACATAGCTACATTCATCAACAAAGGAGTCAAGGGCAGTGACAACCTTAACCCACCAACGACTGCAAGAATGAGAAGTAAGGGAAGGCCATAGCCTCCAAAATAGTAAGAGGAAGGTCCGCGGCTTCCTTATACAGCAAGGGGAAAGTCTGCCCAACAAGAAGGAAGGTCCGCTCCACTCTAGAACACCAAGAGGAGAGATTCACGACACCCTATCCTCACAGCCACAACAAATATGAAGCTTCCAACAAACAAGGAGAAGATCTATGGAGGTCGTTCCTCAAAACAGTAGGAGAGAGAGTCCATCAAGGAGGCTGTACTTAGAGCAAAGAACAAACTGAAGTAGCCACTGAAAATTAGACCAAGAGAAGAGTGAGTGTGTATATAAGTCACACAATACAAAGGGTAGGGTCTAATTTATAGTTTGGGAGAGGGGTTAGGGTAATTAGAATTATAATTAATTATTGACATTTAATTAATATAAATATTAATTAATATGTCAATTAATATTTAATTAAAACCCTAATCACATAAATAAAACCTTAATCCCATAAATAAAATCCCCATCACATAAAACAAGAGTGAAGGCAAACAACAAAGGGTTACCTTTTAAGACAAAGTCAAGTGGAGTTACATAATGGCAAAACATGTCCACACGAGTCTCATAGTGACCTATAAACTTTATCATCACTGCATAAGGGGGTACATCAACAATGTGATCAGGTCCATCTTCATAGACACTCCTAGATACATCCCAGAAGAGAGGAAGAGGATCACACATCAACACATCTTGGTATTACACCAAAGATCTACCTGGTCAAGAACCAGGTTGCCCTAGAACACATCTGGGGGCCCTAGAACACATCTTGGGTCTTATCCACCAAGGTACAAGACCAAGGATTAACCCATGCATTAAGCAAGGGTTCCTTGGAACACATCCAGGGGCCCTAGACACATCTAGCGACTTATTGCTTGTCCAAGACCAAGAACCCCAGTCATCTACTGGGGGTCCTCACAAGGGTCTTGCTGCTTGGTTTTAGACCAAGAACCCCAGTCATCTATTGGGGGCCCTCACACAGGTCTTTCTGCTTGGTTCTAGACCAAGAACCCCAGTCATCTACTGGGGGCCCTCACAAGGGTCTTTTGCCATGACTCTCATTGCTTGGTCTCATACCAAGAAACCCGAGGAGTGTGCTGGGGGCCCTAGTCTACAAATAAGGTCTTTTCCATCCTCAGGAGAATGGCTCTTGCAACTGCATTAATTTCAACACTCCCTCTCAGCAAGAGAGGCATTCTCAACAACACCAAACTTGTCTCGAAAGTACACATACTTTGTCAATGACAGAGGCTTGGTCAAAATATCTGTGTTTTGTTCCACCATCGGAATACACTGAATATTGAGAATGTTCTTCTGCACTATGTCCCGAACATAGTGATATCTCATCTCAATGTGTTTTGTCATAGAAACACAGGAATCACGGAGAGCTTTACACAACTCTGGTTATCACAGTGGATTACTGTGTGTTCCAACTCATCACTAAACAAATATGAGAGTAGCTTTCTGAGCCACGCTGCTTCTATACTGGCAACACTTGCAGCAATGTATTCTGCCTCTACAGTGCTCTGGGCTATGGAGCCCTGTTTCGTGCTGGACCATGAGAATATAGTTGAACCCAAGCTAAAACAATATCCGAAAGTACTCTTCCGATCCACTGTATTGCCCATCCAATCTAAATATGTATAACCATGAAGCATTACACCTCCACTGAAGTGTATCTAAGCCCATAGGCTATAGTCTCTCGAACATATCTAAGAAAAGGTTTAACAACAACCATATGAATATGCTTCGGTTCACACATGAGCTGGATGAGGGCATTCACTGCATGATAAATATCCGGTCTGGTGTGTATAAGATACATCAAGAACCCAATGAGGTCTTCCGGATCTGAAACTGTAGCTTGATCTTGTAACTTCTTTAGTTTGGAAAACATCGGTGTGGATATGGACTTACAGTCCAACATGCCAAGTCTGCGGAGCATATCAACTACGTACTTGCTCTTGTGAGAGAAGCTTCTCATCTGGTTTCTGCCACACCTCTAAGCTCATAAAGTAATGCAAAAGACCCAAGTCTTTCATTTCAACTTTTGTTGAAGAGCTCCCTCTTAGTCTGAGCTATCAAAAATTTCCTTTCATGTAAGGAACAGATCATCCTAAGATAACAGGATGATTTCGTACAATCTTTATATAAAGATTGGGATCTGCAATACTCTTGGTGAACCCAAAACTCTATAGAGAGACTGTCAATACTTTCATACCAAGCTCTCAGAGCTTGTTACAATCTATGGGATTCTTTCCCATGGATAACCTCTTGCTCAACTTCACTGTTAAGTAAATCAGTCTTAACATCTATCTAGTGAAGTTTCCAAATAAAAATCTGCGACAAGAGAGATAAAGATCCTGATGGAAGTAAGGATCTTGTCATAGATAATCCCTTCTTTTTGAGAGAAATCAAGAGTCACAAATTTAACCTCAATACTGCCATCTGCTGTAGGTTATTGTCTAACTCATATGCAGGGACTGCTCCCTCCGAGTCTCATAAGATATCTGCCTCCCTGCATGTGCAAACTGGCTCCCTCTGAACCTTTAAGATCCTTTGATTCTGATCTGGTGTCATCTGATGTATCTCTTCACGATGTTCTTGGTGCCAGTACCAAGTTTAATATGAAAAGCTGAGTCAGACTTATTGATCTCCTGTGCCAAGGATAATGGCTCAATTTCAATCTAAAGACTCTTGATTAAAAGGAGATATCTGTAGGATTCCCAAAACGAGGAAAAATACTCCAACTACTAAGATAATTTGTTGGACTCCTTAACCAAGAAAATAACCCAAGGTTACAGGTTGTTTTTCATATCAGGGATAATAGACCAACATACAGCTGAGTTTCTAAACCAGGGAGAAAGACCTAGCTTACATCAATTAAAATAAGTATGTGCTGAGATCACAACTTCCTTGGTCATATAACAAGAATACAAATAAGATTATGACAGTATTTCATTGAGACACCGGTTCATAAATATGACAGGAAGGTAAACATAGCTCTTCTTGCTGTCATTTGTAGTCACAAAATGAATGTAAATGGTGTATACCTGGACTTACCTTGAACTTGCTTGGGCTGAAGACATACTTGTACTTTGCAGCATGTTACCAACTGAAGCTATCTAAGACATCTTCAGTGTATGCGGATGTTTGACATGTATTTGTTAGTTTAAGTAATTCCATATCCTCAAGAGATTATCCCACTGTCCTGTGGATAATACATTATTCATCCATATGCTAAGAGTTAACAGTACATCTTAAAGAATGAGGCCAAAGACTGTATTGTCCCAAATTATGTTCTTACAAAAATCAGCCCTCACATGTTTTTCTCAAAGCCAAACACCAAAGAATTGCCAAGTTTCCACCACTCAATGTATTATGGTTAACTTTAAAGCTTGTGTACTCTTTGTAGTACAAAACATATGGATGACCATTAAGTGCATAAGGTGCTATCATTCATTGAAGTTACACAGTTTCCCATTTTAAAATTCCTTTACCAGTGATTCTGTCAATGCCATGGTAATTTACCAAAAGCTTATTTAAAGAAAGCTAAGAACTCACCAAGCATCAATAACAATAACATTATAATGGCTGAAACCTATCTCTTGTGATCTTCAAGATGATGGTTACATTTCCAAGCATTCTGTATTAGATCTTCAACTAGCTTGGCCTAGCTCAGAAGTGAGAATGGGTTACTGGGCGTAAGTGTCATCATTTAATTTGCAGTCAAAGGAAAGGAGAAAAAGGCTTGAAAATCAACAGATAACCATGGGTAAACTAGAGGATTACTAGGAGTACCCCTTCAGAACCCAGAAGCCCTAACAGGGTCTGAATCAAGGTCAACAATGAATAGTAATTAGCCTTTGCCAGTTTGGAATCTGCAATTTAAGTCCAATCCATTCCCTTCACCTTGGAAGGTAGGAATTTTCATACTTAGTCATAATTTATGTGCTTGAATTTGTGGTTCAAGGATTGCCCTTCTGTCTCAAGAAGTGGCTTAAATCTACAAAATGATTGCTCATAGTAGGGCTGAAAGAACTGTTGGTAATGACCAACTCCTATAAACAACCCATATTTGTTGTTCACTACTTTCAGATTAGACTTGGACTAGTGGCTGCCTCAGCCTTAAAACAAGTTAGGTTCTAGAGTCTAAAAGAAGGAGTCATACTGTAAATAGGATGAAACAAACTTACTGCCGATCTACAAGAACATTCCCTTGAAAAGGATCTATGTTGGCTCAAGAGTTTGTCACTAAAGAGCTCTTTTCAAGCCCTATGCTCTGATACCATGTTAGATTTTAGGGAAAAAGTAAAACAGTGACATTCTTTTAAATTTTGTTCACTAATACAAATTTAGATCAGCACATTAAACCAAGATATAACAGATTTGTATGCATGCAATTAAAATTCTGAACATAAACAAATTTCTTGAGTGCAGAAAAACAAATCTTAGCTTACCTCTTAGCCAATGAAGAATGTGTACCTGTCACATGTAGATGTATGCCTCTGTAAGTAATGCTCAGATGAATTTTAGGTTTATATATCAAACCTCTAAACCTCTAGGGTTTGATCTCTGTCAAGAGAAATGTGGGACAGTTTTGCCATGGATAGTAAAACCCTAATGGAAATAATAATAAACTAAATTCATAAAAGCAAATAACCCCAATGAGAAAAACTCCAATAAACAGTAATAACACAGCAAGGAAATCAATTCACAAGAAAACCCTTTGATCTGAAAACAAGTGTCAAACCCACCATCAAGCGAACACAAACTCAGATCTGAAGATACAAGAGGCTCCATAAACAAACTAACTCAGATCTGGTAGTACAAGAGGCTCCATAAACAAACTAACTCAGATCTAGTAGTACAAGAGGCTCCATAAACAAACTAACTCAGATTTGGTAGTACAAGAGGCTTCATAAACAAACTAACTCAGATTTGAAGATACAAGAGGCTCCATAAACAAACTAACTCAGATCTAGTAGTACAAGAGGCTCTATAAACAAACTAACTCAGATCTGAAGATACAAGAGGCTCCATAAACAAACTAACTCAGATCTGGTAGTGCAAGAGGCTCCATAAACAAACTAACTCAGATCTGGTAGTACAAGAGGCTCCATAAACAATCTAACTCAGATCTGAAAGTACAAGAGGCTCCTCAAACAAATACGAGATCAGATCTGAAAATACCCATGGTTCCATAAGCAAACAAACTTAGATCTGGTAGTATCAAAGGCTCCATAAGTAAACAAACATAAATCTGAAATGTTAAAGTTTTTGCTATTATTAGGTTACTTTCAATTTACTAGATAACAATAGCATAGATAGGATCATTGAGAGAAACACAATCACAAGAGTACACAACATTTATCCTGGGAAACCCTCATGGGGAAGAAAACCTAGCAAAACTTCCTTAATATAGATAGCCAATACAATGCCAAGACAATGAACCAAACAACACAGAAATTCCTCTCCCAAGGATGCGCCTCTCTCTCTCTTCCTTCTTCCGGCAACTGGTAACTGCAGCTTCCTTCAATACTTGCGCACTAGATGAGTGAGCTGAGTGTGTGTAAAAATGAGGCGTTGGCCTCTCTTATTTATACAGTCCGACAGGCGCTGAATTGGGGTGTCTTTTCATTGGCTGGGCCGACTTCTCATTCTGGGTGGTTATAACCACCTTTATTTAATCTGGGGGTCGACTTCTCATTCTGCCTATTACAATTAGGGTTTGACCAATCCGCAAAAGGGGATTTGGTCAACTATAATGCTCGACATGATCAATCCACAAAAGGGGATTGATCTAATCAATAATAAATATATTTTATCTTTATCCACAAAAGGGGATAATAATATTCTTTGCAGTTACACAATATTTTAACACTCCCTCTTAACAAGAAGGATATTCTTTATCTTTTGACAGGTCACTGGATGTCAACATCAACTAGGCAGCAACATCCACTGGATAACATCATCAACTGGGAAACTTCATCAACTGGGTAACATCATCAACTGGTTAACATCATCAACTCGATAACAGGAGGCATCAATATAATCCACTTGGTCATTTGGCATCATGATCATCGACTGACATATCTATAAATCATCGAAAGTTTTGTTTTCTTTATCTTCGCGCAGAAGATACTCTTTCTTTCTTTCGTCTTCACGCAGAAGATACTTCTTTCTTATCTTCACACAAAAGATATCTTATCTTCACACAGAAGATGTCTTATCTTCACATAGAAGATATCCTATGAGTTTTGCCATTCCTTTTATGTTCTCCCTTCTCTTGTAGTCATCTATCTAACCCATCCACTGGGGAGGACTACTACCATAGCTTCACTCCTAGTCATCCCACATGAACTAGAGAAGCTAAGATGCTAGCCTGGGCAAGACTAGACTCCCTTTCCATGATCCACGCAGGATCACGACACAAACCTCAAGAGCCAACTAGCCATTCTACATGGTCAAGGTTTGTGTTCCAGGCTACTCAATCCTTGGCCAGAGGAGAGTATCTGCTCGTTGCCCCTTGGAGAAATATCCACATTCCTCTCTACGAGGGTGGTCACACCCCTCTCTACGAGGGTATTCTAGAATGTCCCTAGAGTATCCAAAACTCAACACTTGGACAGAGGCCAACCTTGACAAATTTCTCATTCCCCTTCTCTACGAAGGTCTCTTCTCTTTTCCTTCTCTACGAAGGTCTACTTGTGGGATTGCTCTTTCCTTCTCTACGAAGGTCTTTTCTCTTTCTCCTTCTCTACGAAGGTCTAGCTATGGGATCTGAAAAAATATCTTGTGGTCCAAAATCTTTCCATGGTATAATACCATGCTACCCATCTGCTGGGCACCATCCATCTGCTTTCCTAACTACATCAAATCACGATCCTCCATTTCGAACTTGGAGACATGGCTCCCTCTTGCACCAAACTAATAGCTTCTAATCATCATCCTTGAAGTTCTTTTTCTGTAATATCCTGGGTGCCTTCTTGAGTTCGAACATTTCTTTCTGACTTCATACTGGATCAACCTGCTCCCTCTGCATCTATAAGAACGGTACTGGAGCAACCTGTAGTTACCTGCATTTTATCAATTCTATCTGAGTATCCATCTTTTTCTTCATCTTGAACATTTCTGTTCTACATCTTTAGGAGCCTCCTGCTCCTATATAAATACTGGATATTGTTTGGTCTTTATTGACTGTCACCATATCATACGTCCTTTTCATGCTGTCTAACTTCTGCAAATTACGGCATAAGTTCTTTCTTCCGAGACCTGTAAACTTACTTACAGTATGCTTTCTGAAATAAATATTTTATCTCTTTCTTCATCCTCTTCTTTGATACTTCCTTCATAAGTCTGCATAGATACTAAAGTAAAACGAGGTTAATTAACATTCTCACAAAAATATCTAACTTGTAATGATAAAGTATTAAAGTAAACAAGATACTAGAAATAAACATGAATACTTATCTTTTGTTTTTGTGTGGGGAGGCTCCATGGACTCCACCATTTGCTATCTTTCTTCAGATCAACTATCTTCACCTTAAAGTACATAACCCTCAATTTCTGCTCAAGCTTTCTTTGAGGGAGGAGATTCCTCTTCCTCTGCCACATGTGCTTGATACTTTCTTTTCCCTTTTCCTTGAGGACAGTCATAGGAAAAGTGTCCCAACTTTTGACAGTTGTAGCATCTGATCTTTGAAACATCTTTCTTCTTACCTGAAACTCTTACGGAGTTAGCTTCTTTATTGTTCTTCCTAAAGGAACTTCTTTTGTTCTTTTGAGCTATAAGAGCTTCCTCTTTATCAACATTTAATCTCTTCTGTTGGTCTGCAAGTCTAGATTCTTCGTGTGTGCAATCTACCCATAACTTATCAAACTTGGGTAACTTGCTTCTTGTACACACTCCTTGTACAAAAGGAATCCAAAATGTTGGAAACCCATTTAGGGTTGTGGTTATGATCAAAATCTGGACCAGGGGTCAAATTTTAGCTCAAAAATTAACATTCTCGGAATTGCCTCAAAACGGACGAGAGCGTAGGCTTCATCGTCACGAACCCAACGCAATTCGTTTCGTCTCAAACGGACGTCGGGAGCGAGAGATGTCACGATCTGTCCGAATCGTCAAACATGTAAAAAAATGGATGCTGACTATGCAGTCCGTACAATCCGTACGGATGCTGATGTGGCATGATCGTACGCTGACGTGGTAGAGGTGACGTGGCTTGACCGTACATGCTGATGTGGCAGGTGACGTGGCATTCATTTATTGGATGATAGTTGGGCGAATGTTGTTGTGACATGTGGCAGTTATTGGGCAAATGATTAGGTGCCACGTGGCCCAATCATGGGCTGCCACATGGCACCCCGGTGTTGGTTACTTGCTTGGTTTATTAAAATGTATTGGAGTCCGTGGGGTTCGACCCCCGGACCTCCCCCACCACATAGCGCCTTCGCAACGACCGTCCGACCAACGGACCACTGAATGTGCCTTGTAATGTATGCGCGTTTATATTCATTTGAATTCAATGTATGTGTTTGTTGGCGGGGGGTGGCGGGGGGTCGGGCCGGGGCTTAGCCCCGGCCCGCGGTCATTTGTTCTTTTGTATATGCCCATACCATATATACTATGCACATAACGGTTGGCGCGGGGTTTCAATACATGGCCCGTGGTTTTATTTCAATGCATATGACCATATTATAACATATATGTGCGGGCGTTGGTACAACGGTTTGGAACCCCCGGTCGTATGCCTTTATGCCATGTGACCATAACCGGAGCGCGGGGGGAGTTAAACAGTTGTAACGGTTCTAAGCCCTTTTTGCCAATACGCGCAGTCCTATGACCCATGTGCCCAGGTGCTAGGCGGTTAGGGGTTGGCGCGCCCATAACCGTCCTATAGTTTGCACCGTTGGCGCGGTTGCACCCGATGCTGGGTTTTCACGCTTTAAATTGCGTGTGTGCCAGGTTCATTGAACAAGGGTGCGTTTTGTAGATGCAGAGACATCAAGCTTGAAGGAGGAAAATGGAGGAGGCCTAACTTCTTCATCTTTTGGCCGATTGAAATGCCGTAAAAGCCCAGCTAGGGGTTTTTGGACGTCCTGAATCCATTGGCACTGTTATCAAGGCCATTTGAAGACTTCTTTTGCAGGTTTTGCACCATTGAAGTTTCAGCAAGCTCCAGGAAGCTTGAAGCCCTCATTGATTGAGGACATGTTTTGGTGAGTCCAAGTTTGTTTTCTATCACTGAATAGTCATTTTTGACTAATTGTTATGCTCTGAACACATTGGGACAGGTTTTAGAGGCTGTTGAGGACTTTTACAGGTGTTTTGCCAAAGAGAAGCTCAGGGAAGCTTATGGCCACATGTAGAAGAGGTTATGCCCAGATGAGCCATGATCCGTTTTCAGAGTTTTATTAGTCATTTTTGGGGTTTTTATGTGTTTTGATCCCAATGTTACAGTTTGTTTTTCCATTGGAGTTGAGCAGCAGCTTGTAAAAGAACTTTTGACAAATTAATCCCAGAGAGCCAAGTCCATTGATGGAGGCTCAAGGAGATGTAGCCCGGAAGGGGGGTGAACTCCTTTATCATGTTGTTCTTGTTGTGAGTTTGATGGTTTATTTGCTGCAAGTTATGTTGCTGTGTTTTTATTTAAAGCACATATTTAACCATTTAAAAGAACAATTTCTCACAGATGAACATTTAAAGGAAGAAGCATGAACTTAACACATAATTTTATCTTGCATATTTTAACACATGAAGCAAGGTCCTGTAAAGTTTATTTTAATGAAGTAGAGGGTGCTTGCATAGCATAACAAGTCAGCCTTCTATTTTCAGATCAGGTTACAAGCTTTTTGTCACTAATGACATCTCCAATAGCTGCAAGCTGATCTCTGATCTGAGAAACTCTCATAAGATAGGATGTGACATATTCTGAGTTTTCCATCTTCATATTACGAAGCTGATTCCTTAAGGAAAGATTCTGGCTAATGTCTTTGCTTTCATATAACCTGTTGAGTGCTTCATATATTTGCCTTGTTGTCTGTAGTTCGGAAATATGAGGGATCAAGTGATCCTTTACTGAATCTGACACGTTCTCTTTGCTTTCTTTTCATTCTTCTTATGCTTGGTCTTTTGCTCTTCTTCATCTGGTTCTGGTACACCCACTGCAACATGTTCTAGGAGATCATTCTCGTCTAGAATCATCTACAACCTATGCTTCCAAGATCTGAAGTTTCTAGATCCTTCTACTTGTCTTCTACCCTCATGCTGGTAGCCATTCTTTCTTGTAGAAGAAACCCTAGCCCTCCGGGCTATAGAAATAATAGAGAAATCAAATTTCTTGGATCTGAAAACTGAACTCACCAAAAGATGCACTGGACTGAGGCGTGTAGCCTGGTGTGTTTAGATTTCAGAAAATCCAACTTTTACCCCTCCAAACTTGATCTGCGGATTTCTGGACTGGTGCTTCTGGTACTCTGGTACTTCTGGTTTTTTGGTACTTTGTGAAAACTAGGGTTTCACTTTCCGGGAGATCTAGCCACTGAAAAGTTGTGCTGAGGATGCCAAAATGTTCCTTGAGGTAGGGCACACCTTTCTAGATGGATTTGGGGTTGAAATTCTTCTTCAATAAAAAGCCCAAATTTGCATGTACGACAACAGTGATGTTTTTCTTTTTCCTGTGAAAGATGCTCTCTTCAGCTTAGCTCTGATACCATGTTAAGTTTTTGCTATTATTAGGTTACTTTCAATTTACTAGACAATAGCATAGATAGGATCACTGAGAGAAACAAAATCACAAGAGTACACAACATTTATCCTGGGAAACCCTCATGGGGAAGAAAACCTAGCAAAACTTCCTTAATATAGATAGTCAATACAATGCCAAGACAATGAACCAAACAACACAGAAATTCCTCTCCCAAGGATGCGCTTCTCTCTCTCTTCCTTCTTCCGGCAACTGGTAACTGCAGCTTCCTTCAATACTTGCGCACTGGATGAGTGAGCTGAGTGTGTACAAATGAGGCGCCTTCTCTTATTTATACAATCTGGTAGGCGTTGAACTGGTGTGTCTTTTCACTGGCTGGGCCGACTTCTCATTCTGGGTGGTTATAACCACCTTTATTTAATTTGGGGGCCAACTTCTCATTCTGCCTATTACAATTAGGGTTTGACCAATCCGCAAAAGGGGATTTGGTCAATTATAATGCCCGGCATGATCAATCCACAAAAGGGGATTGATCTAATCAATAATAAATATATTTTATCTTTATCCACAAAAGGGGATAAGAATATTCTTTGCAGTTACACAATATTTTAACATGAAACACCAATGGCTTCATAAGTAAATAAACATAGATCTGAAAGTATCAAAATCAAACCCTCCACAGACAATTCTTCCTTTGTAAAACTGGACAGCAAGAGGGAGAAGGAGTCAAGGGCAGCGACAGCCTTAACCCACCAGCGACTGCAAGAATGAGAAGTAAGGGAAGGCCGCAGCCTCCAAAACAGTAAGAGGAAGGTCCGCTACTTCCTTATACAGCAAGGGGAAAGTCTGCCCAGCAAGAAGGAAGGTCCGCTCCACTCTAGAACACCAAGAGGAGAGATCCGCGACACCCTATCCTGATTCCTAGCAGCCACAACAAATATGAAGCTTCCAGCAAACAAGGAGAAGATCTATGGAGGCCGTTCCTCAAAACAGTAGGAGAGAGAGTCCATCAAGGAGGCCATACTTAGAGCAAAGAACAAACTGAAGTAGCCACCGAAAATTAGACCAAGAGAAGAGTGAGTGTGTATGTAAGTCACACAATACAATTTAGGTTCTAGAGTCTAAAAGGAGGAGTCATACTGTAAATAGGATGAAACAAACTTACTGCTGATCTACAAGAACATCCCTTGATAAGGATCTACGTAGGCTCAAGAGTTTGTCACTAAAGAGCTCTTTTTCACGCCCTATGCTCTGATACCATGTTAGATTTTAGGGAAAAAGTAAAACAATGACATTCTTTTAAATTCTATTCTCTAATACAATTTTAGATCAACACATTAAACCAAGATTTAAACAGATCTGTATGCATGAAATTAAAATTCTGAACATAAACAAATTTCTTGAGTGCAGAAAAACAAATCTTAGCTTAAGTCTTAGCCAATGAAGAATGTGTACCTGTCACATGTAGATGTATGCCTTTGTAAGTAATGCTCAGATGAAGTTTAGGTTCATATATCAAACCTCTAGGGTTTGATCTCTGTCAAGAGAACTGTGGGACATTTTTTCCATGGATAGTAAAACCCCAATGGAAACAATAATAAACCAAAGTCATAAAAGCAAATAACCCCAATGAGAAAAACTCCAATAAACAGTGATAACACAGAAAGGAAATCAATTCACAAGAAAATCCTCTGATCTGAAAACAAGTGTCAAACCCACCATCAAGCAAACACAAACTCAGATCTGAAGATACAAGAGGCTCCGTAAACAAACTAACTCAGATTTGGTAGTTCAAGAGGCTCCATAAACAAACTAACTCAGATTTGAAGATACAGGAGGCTCCATGAACAAACTAACTCAGATCTGGTAGTACAAGAGGCTCCATAAACAAACTAACTCAGATCTGAAAGTACAAGAGGCTCCTCAAGAAAATACGAGATCAGATCTGAAAATACCCATGGTTCCATAAGCAAACAAACTTAGATCTGGAAGTATCAAAGGCTCTTTAAGTAAACAAACATAGATCTGAAATACCAATGGCTTCATAAGTAAATAAACATAGATCTGAAAGTATCAAAGTCAAACCCTCCACAGGCAATTCTTCCTTTGGAAAACTGGACAGCAAGAGGGAGAAGGAGTCAAGGGAAGCGACAGCCTTAACCCACCAACGACTGCAAGAATGAGAAGTAAGGGAAGGCCGCAGCCTCCAAAACAGTAAGAGGAAGGTCCACGACTTCCTTATACAACAAGGGGAAAGTCTGCCCAGCAAGAAGGAAGGTCCGCTCCACTCTAGAACACCAAGAGGAGAGACCCGTGACACCCTATCCTAGCAGCCACAACAAATATGAAGCTTCCAACAAACAAGGAGAAGATCTATGGAGGCCGTTCCTCAAAACAGTAGGAGAGAGAGTCCATCAAGGAGGCCATACTTAGAGCAAAGAATAAACTGAAGTAGCCACCGAAAATTAGACCAAGAGAAGAGTGAGTGTGTATGTAAGTCACACAATACAAAGGGTAGGGTCTAATTTATAGTTTGGGAGAGGGGTTAGGGTAATTAGAATTATAATTAATTATTCACATTTAATTAAAACCCTAATCACATAAATAAAACCTTAATCCCATAAATAAAATCCCCATCACATAAAACAAGATCTCCATCACATAAAACAAGAGTGAAGGCAAACAACAAAGGGTTACCTTTTAAGACAAAGTCAAGGGGAGTTACATAATGGCAAAACATGTCCACATGAGTCTCATAGTGACCTATAAACTTTATCATCATTGCATAAGGGGGTACATCAACGTGATCAAGTCCATCTTCATAGACACTCCTAGATACATCCCAGGAGAGAGGAAGAGGATCACACATCAACACATCTTGGTATTACACCAAGATCTACCTGGTCAAGAACCAGGTTGCCCCAGAACACATCCGGCGGCCCTAGAACACATCTAGGGTCTTATCCACCAAGGTACAAGACCAAGGATCAACCCATGCATTAAGCAAGGGTTCCCTGGAACACATCCAGGGGCCCTAGACACATCTAGGGACTTGTGCTTGGTCCAAGACCAAGAACCCCAGTCATCTACTGGGGGCCCTCAGAAGGGTCTTTCTGCTTGGTTCTAGACCAAGAACCCCAGTCATCTACTGGGAGCTATCACAAGGGTCTTTTGCCATGGCTCTCACTGCTTGGTCTCATATGCCCCAGGAGTGTGCTGGGGGCCCTAGTCTACAGCTAGGGTCTTTTCCGTCCTCAGGAGAATGGCTCTTGCAGCTTTATTAATTTCAACAGTAACATCACTGAATAATGAATTAGTCACTTCTGTTGTGTGATCTTAACTGTGTAAAGCGTCTTCAGTTTCAAATGTATGGAATTCTGACTGTTTGCATTTGAAGCAAGTCCAACTTCCTTGGCTGCTTATGATATGTTAATAACAGTGAGCAACATACAATACTCACAGAAGAAGCTTCCATGGCAGCCCCAACAATCCATGGAGGAAGATGGTGTCCAGTGAATGGAAACAATAATCTAACTGGTATTGGGATGCCCATTACATTATAATCCAACGCCCACAAGTAATTAAGTCTGATTTGTGTCAACGTGCTCCTTGAAAGGTCAATGGCAGTAATGACACCTTCCAATCTGCTTCTCATCAGTACTATGGCAGCGGCTGGAAGGGTATATCTGTACAAGAAACAATTACCATGCCCACATCAGCAGCCACCAGTGCTGGAGAGTTGTTGATGCCATCTCCCACCATTGTGACTGTCATCCCAAACATATGTAGAACCAAAAGCACAAAGAAACATATCTAGAACCAAAAGCACGGGGAAACGAGTTTTCTTCGTACAAAGCTGAATACTCTTGTACAGTGAAATTTTTAGAGTTCAACAAAAGTTTCTAACCTTTTTCAATAGTCATACTAAAATTGCACATGACCAGGTTAAAAATATAGGGAGGAACAAATGCTTGGCCGAGGCTTAGGGGCAAAAGGAAACTGAAATATAAGTACCTCTAACTCTTTCATTTTCTGCTCTTTTCCCTAAGGGAGCATTTCTTCCATGACAATGCCAATTCCAACCTCCTTGGCAATGGCGTTTGCAGTATATGCCAATTGTCTCTTGTGACCATAATACTTTTAAGTTTTAACTTTCATCGATTTCAAAATGGACATCATGTCTTGTACCTCTGGCTTAACTGAATTTTACGTTGCAAATATTCCTACCAACTCTCCAATGATAGACACCAAAAATCTAGTTCGAACCATCTCTTTAATCTTCTTTCAAAATGTTATAAGCATCTTCAGAAATAGCGATTTCAGAACCTAACATCAGCTTGACATTGCCTACAAGAATATTTTTGTTGTGTACTCTAGCACTTGCACCGTGGCCAGTTATTGACACAAAATCTTGTGCTTCAGGCATCTTACTTGCCTTTGAACTTTCTTCTCTCAAACTTTTGACATACTCAACCACAGCTTGGGCCAAAGGAATCTCACTGTTTCTCTGAAGCACAACCCGATATGCAAGTTAGGTATTGAGACATATAATCCCTTTTCTTTGAGCATAATTAAAATGCAGAATGCTTGTGAATATTAATTTAGGTAAAGATCAATCAGTGAATGTTGTGAATGCTTGTGCAGGATGCTTGTTGATTTAAACTGGATCTACATAAGTAATGAATTTATTGATGCTATAGATTAGCAAGATTAGGATTCGAGCATCTCAAAGATGTGTTGATTTTATCAAATTTTGGGACATCTTTTGCACATTTTTGAGGCCTTAAATAATGTGTTTTGGCCTTGCAACAGCTTAGGGTTGCCGCAGGTTTTCCAAACCTTGGATAGAGATTGGTCTTCTAATCAAGATCTTTCCAACGAGCTATTGTGCACCTAAAACGAAGTTCACATGAGAATGTTTGGACCCTGGCAAGGAAATGGTCCAAATATTTCCTGCATGTTCAAGTGGTGACCATGTCAGCTCCCCATAATTCGAATATGTGGAGTTAGTAAGAAGTATGAATCCACTAGACTTCTAGAAACATCATGGAGATTCCAATAGGGTTTCGAAAAAACCTAACCCCAATTCTAGCTATTAAAAATCTAGTAGGAGGAGAGAAGAGGGTTCACTTTTTTCTGACTAGTTGTTCACTGTTCCATAGTATGAGCAGGAATGTGGAGGAGACGCTAACAACACAGGGAGACAGCATATTATAGAGGACTGTAGAGGACCATAGTGTTTGATAACTTCACAATAAGCTTGGAAAGCTTTGTATTATGTATTTTAATCTCCATAATATAAGAAGATAGAAGGCACGATCCTTCATTGAATGTTGGTTTTCTGGTATGGGTTTCTAGGGTAAATATTTATATCATTGTGTTTGTCTTGTTATTATGTCGAAGGTGTTTTTTAAGGGGATGGTTCACGTAGGCTCTTCATCGTCTATCCTCAGCCTATCAATGGAGGACACGTATTGGATTTTTTGTTGTTGTTGATGTATTAGCATTTGACAGGTACTTCCTTAGAGGCTCGGTGTCTAGCATGTGGAAGTCGTCCTTGAAACCTCTCAGAAAACCTTAGGAGTTCACTTTATGTGTAATAATTAAAGTGAATGTTCTTTTTAATTAAGTTAAATGCCTAAGTTATTTGGCATTAGTAACTTAAGTGAGAGTTTGATTAAGTCCTAGCCATTGGATCTAAAGTGAAAGTGAGATTAGATCTCAGTCTTTGATCACTTTGGAGATCTAGGGTTAGTGATTGATTCGGTTAAATTTCAATGTAAAAAAAGACAGCCTAGGTGAGAGGATGAGACACACACTGAGAGAAAGTGAGATCTCATTGAGTGGTGTGGGTGAAGAGAGTTCATCCAAGTGTAAGTGGGCAGGGCTGAGGAAAGGTGCAAAGGGGCAGCAAGGGAGATAGCAGCCAGGTGGGCTATCGCTGCATTGTAATCCTATGAAGGGCCATTATCCCAGGAAGGGAACCCAATATTATTAAAAGAAGATCTGGTTTTCTCACAACGGTTTTTCCAGGGGTGTTACCCGAATATCTTGTGCAATGTGTGATTGGTTTCTGTTTTAATGCTTCCCTTGAATTTATTGTTGAGTAACCTAGCTGTGCTTTAATTCAATAAGTGTGTTTTATTCAGAATTAATTGCCAGGTGCTAGGTTCAGGTAAAATCAACATTTTTCTTTTTAATTTTTTTCATTTGCCATGTCCCTGCCACGTGTCACAATTATGCTGTTTCCTTCTTTTGTTTTGGTGTTCCACTTTCTGCGTGAGGCTTTCCTGTCTTGAATGTATTTTGCTTGCACTGTGTCCCTGTAATTAATGAGACCCCCTCCTACATTTATTGGAAGCCACTTTGTCCAGCAGCTGTACCCAAACACACTATCATCCAAACACACTATCGGCAGGTGAGGTCGGCATGCCACTTGTGCAGGTCGGTTCTCTTGGCTGTTCTGTTCCCCAGTTTTGATATATATACAAATTCTATTTACATTTGCTGGACCTCCTCTTGTTTGATGATCACTCCCCTGTACTGGATAGTGATTTCAGATCTGTACTTTATAGCCCATAGCATTGTGCTCGAGTGATTGGATTGGGTCGTGCTTGTAAATTCAGCCTTTTTGTTCTTGTCATACTCGTTTGGCCTTGTTGGAATAGCAGGTTTGTTAATATTTTTTTTAATTCACCTACAATATCTGTTGACTGTGTCTATCCCTATGTTGCTATGAATGTAATCAGTCACAAGCGAGAGTACCCTCTCTGCATCCATATACCAACTAAAGCAGACTGACGTGTGGAAGCATTTAAAAGCTTTGAAAAGCTGTGGAAAATAAGTTCTGGAAGGCTATAAATGGCAGCTGGGTTGAAAAATATGGTAGCGCAGCAGTTCTTAGTCAGTGGATTTCCACCTTGCCTTTCTAGAATACAAAATCCATCTCAACCCAGCGAGTACTCAGCGTTAAATTGTCGGTTAATCTCATTGCACATCTCAGCCCTGAGAATCTCAAAGCATCGAGGGAGACTGTAAGTCCCTTATATTTGCTCATTCTCAATGAGGTAGTAGATTTTTTTCTATGTTATTATTCTTTCGAGATGTTTCCAGTAGTAATCAATGGTTAGATGCCTTTCCTGGGCTGGTTGTTAATTTTCATGGCTTCCAATAGCGACCCTAGATAAGCGGAGAACTACTGTTTATTTGCTCCAAACAAATTATTACGGCATTTTTGTTCAGTTGGAACTCTAGTTTGAAGCAGAAAGCTCAATGGCTTGTTGTCGAATTCAGGTGATGAGTAGTTTAATCTTTAGATCCAGGAGATTTTTCTGATTATAAGCTTTTATCACCATGGTCAGTCAAAGACCTGAGAAGGCATTTATCTGATTTGTTATCGCTCTTTTTTGATGGCTCAAATGCCATTTTTACTGTGGGCTTTTATGCCACTTCAATGGCTTTCAAATGTAGGCCTGTGTGCCATTTTAAATGTAGGGTTGTGTGCCATTTGAAGTAGATGATTGGTGAGAGTGTTTTTGCACTCTCATTTTTTTTTCAAAGTGGTGCAGCACCTGAGAAGTATAATTTCCGGTCTTACTTTGAATAGAAATTGCAATGTTTCTCTTGGGAGATTAAAAAAAGAGTTGGGTTTTATAATACCAACTCAAAAAAAATTGAGCTAAAACTGTTGGGCACATACAACGCTCATCTCCTCTTCCTGGATTTCAGAGCACACTTTGCTTCTCTCTGTGTACACAAAACAAAACTGCAATGCAACATTACGAAGTAGTAAGTGGTTAATGACAGTAAGTGGTTGATGACAAAGAAAATGCCTTGTAAAAGACATAATATTTTTAAGATGGCGACACTCAACAGTTGGGTGCCTTGTAAAAGAACAAAACCCATACCCAATTTCCATGCTAAAGGCATGGAAGAAGGTGGTTTAGTCTTCAACTACATGAAACACGCGATCCATTTTTTCAGTACTACCAGAATTTATGTAATCGACTCAAATCCCCTCAGCATAGTCCCAAGATAACTGTAGAGCTCACAACAAGGTTGCGTTGTCAAAGAAAAGGTGGGTCCATAGGTGTACCGATCAGCAATTATCAAGTTTCTATTAACAGTGTCTTCATTGAACTGTCTTTGTCTTTTTATTATTATATGTATTTTCTTTTTTTCTATGCTATTAAAAATATATCCAGCTAATATAATAGGTTACTGTATTTGAGCTTCCATTCTAAACAAATTTTTGAAAACAATGGAAAAAAAATCCTCCCATCCATAGAGTATCTAGAGTTAATACCGGTGAACAAAATTCCCATCCATTTTTCTTTAAAATCCGAGTTAAATGTGGTCAAATAACAAGTTATTAGACTATCTTGTCAAATGTTGTTCTAATTCCACTCATAACAAGTTTGTAATGACGTGCTAGCTAGGCGTATGGCTATTAAATATCGTTCTTTGGATAATTAGAGATGGCTATATATATATATATATATAATTTTTTTTTTGTTTGTTAATTTGGCCGAACTTTTTGGCATCGGGATTAACCTGTGGCTTGAGAAACCGCGATTCAGAGGCATTTAAGCCATCAAAATCACCCGGGGATCGCACCCGGCCTGAGCCACACCAACCCTTAACATGGTTGGATTTTTTGTTCCCGCAGGTTTCGAACCGGTGACTTTCGAACCAGTGACTTTTCAACACGAAGTGGCTTAACAACACACTCCGTCACCGACTATCCTACACCTCGGAAACTATATATATATATATATATATATATATATATATATATATATATACACTTTCCACTAAAATATAATCTTTTGGGGCAAATCATGTATATAAAAATATTTGTCAACATGGTCAGGGTTTATAAAGCATCTAAACATTTCATTTTACTTAATTATTATTTATATAAAGATTTTAAATNAAACTATATATATATATATATATATATATATATATATATATATATATATATACACTTTCCACTAAAATATAATCTTTTGGGGCAAATCATGTATATAAAAATATTTGTCAACATGGTCAGGGTTTATAAAGCATCTAAACATTTCATTTTACTTAATTATTATTTATATAAAGATTTTAAATATCAATTTTTATTCTCAAAGTTATGACCTTTCTTGGGTGAAATAAAGCACAAGAAATCCGCTTTCTTGGAATATATATATATATATATATATGGGTGGGATAAAGCAAGTGCATACTTTAACATTAGACATTAATGGTAATCCAACATTGATCAAAGATGTACAAGTGATTATGGAAAACAACCATTAGAATCAAATGAAACACCCTCAAACTCTACTATTATTAAATCTTTGAATCCATACCTAAATGAATAGACAATGGAAGCCAAAGTACTTAAAAAAACTGATATACTCACCTTCATCAATGCTAAGGGACCTTGTGTTGGCATGTTTACAGGAAGAGTGTGCTTGTCATTGATGGCAAGAACAACAACGACAATGGAAAAAAAGAAATCAACGATGATAGCACCGAAAGAAATTCACGCCCAAACACTCAGAAGAGAGCGTAGGAGGAGAACATATCTCAGGCGTTAGATCTAAGCGCGTGGACCGACCGTCGTTGGATCCAGAGGTAAGTGCACCGTCTTTAAATCTTTTAAGATCAAGGATAAGAGTGGAAACTCGCGAAGTCAGAAATCGCGAGGCAATACTAGCCGTTGGTGCTGGGAAGGACATGTGGCAACAGATAAGCAGATTCGTAGAATCACGAATCGAAAGAACTACGTCGAGCAGTCTGCAGATAACGCGAAGCGCGAAGTCGCGAAGCGCCTAGGAGATTAAGCCTCGGGTCATAGCCTGAGGTCGTATGGAGAGAAAGGCCTAGCGGGAGGAGCTAGCGTTCGTCTAGAGTATTCACCGATTTGGAAATCAGGAAAAGGGAGTAAGCCACTCGCGAGAACTCCGAAGCGTGAAGTCGCGAAGAAGAGATCTAGACTATCGGATCGAGGAATGTCATGAGCCGTCGATTGGACAAGAGGTGAAACACGAAGTCGCGAACGTTTTATTTATTTATTGGCGTATGGTCACAATAAGAGGTCACATCAGCGAAGATAGGAGAAGGAGCTAGAGTCGCTAGGCTGTACTTCGGAGTTCAGGAGTTGGGAGAATCGAGGTGAATCACAACAGAACTTCTGAAGTGCGAAGTCACGTAGTGCCTTTTTGGTTGGCGTGTGATCACAGCCAGTGGTCATGTGGAGAGGAGTTGCGCCCGGTGCTTTTTCGCGTGGGTAAAGAAAGGCCTCTGCGTGTATAATCCAACGACAGATTAAATCGACAATCTGATCGAAGGGTGACTATTTCACTTCGTGATTTATTGATCAATTACGATTCAATTACACTAACTGAATCATTTTTCTTGGGGGTTTGAGATTCTGTTCTTGGGCGTTTGATATTCAGAGTGTAACGGATCATGAGCGAATGCATAAAAGAATAATGTTGTGACAGAGTGAGGTTGGTTGTTTCTTTGCAAAATGAGTTGAACCGTATGTAATGAAAATTACAGTATGAACAAACTGTGAAGAAATTTAGAGATGAAGAACAGAAGCGTGACAGAGCAGAAATTGTGAAAAGAGAAGAATGTACGAGAACCTAAGAGCATGATAAGAATAGAGAAAGAGAAGATGGAAAAAGGAAGCAAGTGGAGCCGAGGTGAACATACAGAAGCAGAGCCGAGGATGAGTAGAACAAAAGCAGAGTGAAAGCATAACAGAGTTGCAGAAAATAGAAGAAATGGTAATCATTGACATATCTGTATTGTTGTAAGGCATTATTCAAGCAAAGATTTATAAACAGGGTGGTAGGATGGTGCTAGGGAGGAATGTCGTCCTCTGTTATTCAAGTTGGTGCTTGAATACTGGGAGTTGTAGCTTCCATCTAGTTGTGGCTAGAAAACAGGGTGGCAGGGTGGTGCTAGGGAAAACTAAGAGTTTTCTGTGTGGAAGTTGGTGCTTGTATAAGTGGAAGTAGGTGCTTCCATCCAGTTGGTGCTGGAGATCATAAGGAGCAAATGTGCTCCTTTCTAGTGGGTTCTAGAGAATCTTGAGGGTTGGTGCTCTCTACAAGTTGCAACTTGTTAAAGAAGAGGTTGTAGCCTCATTTTGAGTTGGTGCTCAAAGATAGATGATGTATAGATATTAAAAGACTTCCTATCATTCTAAGAAGAAGATGTTTTCTCTCTTTATGGGTTTCCTCATGAAAATCTGTCTCTGTGTATATCATGTGTGTGATTGATGTTTTCTAATTATGTTGTTTACGTCTTGCATAATCCTAATTATTAGTTGGAGAAGAGTAACAATATCTTTACAGACATAAAATTGTTTAAGCACAGTAACAACTGATTCAGCCCCCCCTCTCAGTTGTCTTAGTAATTTCAACACCTTGCTATGTCTTTAACTTTAATGTTATTGACACATAATGTAGTAAGATACATATAATATGCTTCAACATCCAAGTGACAAACCTTCACTTCAATGTGACACATCACAACTATGGAAGGATTTCACATTGCACCAACATTCTGTTGATATTATGGTAGCTGCGGGAGGTATTTACCTCCACGTGTAAAGCTGACGAGAATAGAATATTCTGGGAAGCAAGAAGAAACCCTAAATAACCCTAGAAGAATAGTCAGCTCAAGAGATTAATTTATATTAAGTTATTAGTCTCCAAGAGAAGAAGTCGGACCAACTAAGTGACTTGGAGGACTATAAATAAATGGCGCTTGATCTCATTTGTACACACACCTCACAACTGCCGTGGTGTGCAAGTTTGGAGAAGAGCCGCAGTTGCAACTGTTGCAACTAGCAGATTTCGGTTTTGGCTGGGATTCTCTCTTGGTTATGGTTTGGAATTTCTGCTTGGCCTCTTCTGGTTATTCTTGCTTGGTGCACTATTCCTGGAGAGAGGTGCGCTATCTTGTTTGGCTATCTAGCCTAGGGTTTTCTTCCGGAATGATTCTTTGTCAAGGTTAAGGTGCTCAGGGGTGGCTTCAACCTATGGTTTGGTAACAATATTGCTATATTGTCTATGGTTAAATGAGCACATCCATTATATTCTAATAGGTTATGGGCCCACACTATCTTCAGACAGTCTAACTGTTGGAAGATAGTTTGGGAGGATTTTCTCAGTTGCAGTTGCAGTTGAAGCCAGTTTCTACTACAACAACGAAACCCTAACCCTCTCGTTCAGGCACCTTAAGTGAAGAGATTGACCTAATTCCTGGATAAAATAGTGCACCCTAGCCTAGCACATCTCCTGGTACTCTCAGAAATCTAAAACGTCAAATTTGAGTTTTTGGTAAAAAAACAAGGGTTTACCAAGTCAAAGAAGCCATGACTTACTCTACGAAGTCAGAAAATAAGTTAGAAGGGGATTCTAACTTCAGATCTTGGAAGACAAGGATTGACCTCATCCTTGCCAAGAATAAAGTGTTGGACATCGTGAAAGGAAAGATCGTGGAACCACAGTTCGAAGAAGGAAAAGAGAAGGAACCTCAGAACGTTGCAGTTATGAAGAAGTTCAAAGATAATGACATCAATGCCATGAGTATCATAGTGGATTCTATAAAATACCACTTGATACCCTACATCTCCCATCTTGACTCATCTAAGAATATGTATGATTCCCTAACAAACCTCTTCTCAGTCAGAAACATTGGACAGGTAATGAGTCTAAAGAATGAGCTCCGTGACATGAAAATGAATGATGATGACATCATAACATCATACTTTGTGAGGATCTCTCAGTTAAGAGATCAACTACAACCTATTGAAGAGATCATTTTAGACAAGGAACTGGTAAATATAGTACCCAATGGTCTTCCCAAGACATGGGATGCATTTGCCGCAAGCATGAACAAAAGGAAGGAGTATTCTACATTTGAAGAACTTTGGACTTGCTGTGCACAAGAAGAATCAAGGATTAGTGCAAAAGAGAAACCCCAAAATAGATACGATGATCAAGCCTTCACAACAAGGTTCAAGAATTTCAGGAATAAAAGGAAGTTTGGCTCAAGGAAGAATCCAGATCAAGAGAAAGATATGTCAAAAATACAATGCTTCAACTATCGAAAATATGGTCACTACAAGAATCATTGTCCCGAACTAAAGAAAATGAAGGAAACACACGAAGCATCCGTTGCTGAAGAAAGAGAACCCTTAAAGAAGACCAAGCAGGATAAAACAAACTTCTTCTTCTAAGACAAGGTAACAATATTCTTCATAATTCTTGTACATACCATGTTTACATAGTTTTTGTATATATCTTGCATATATGTTTCCTAGAAGATAAGATGTTCAAAGAGAAACAATACCCATGGAAGAAGAACAAGTCAGACAATACACATGAAAGGATGAAGTACATCAACAACCCCCAGTAACAATTCATGTGGAAGATATTAACATAAGTAACAACTGCAAGATAAGACTAAATCATAATCAAATGTGAATAAACCCGGAAGAAGTAAAAACAGAAAGAAGTCAGCATTCAAGAGGAAATTAGAAAGAGACTTGTGACAACTTGAAGAAGGAAATAAATATGCAGATGGAAGCGTGGACTCTCCTAGATGGAGGGATCTGATTATATAATCCCAAGAGAAGAGCATACATTCATGCATGAAGAAAGGATTAGGAGGGAGTTAATCCTAAATAATATGATCCATCAAGGATTATGAAGTATCTATCCATGTTCCCATTGATGGAAACAACCGTGAAAAGCAACACGTGTTCAGTTTGACTTTAGAAGAAGTCTTCCTCGGAAAAGAAGCCTTAAGGTATCCTTGGTTGTCCATCCACATCCATGATCCTATGATGAAAGGAAGCAGTTGGAAACTTCAAGGCATGGAATCTATAGAAAACTCCTTGGACCCAAGAGCTAAAGAGAAACATGAGGAAGAACATGAAGATTCCAAGAAAGAAATAAAATCCAGAACAACCAGTCATTATATCAAGAATCACAAGACTACCAGCGTAATCTGAACTCACTAAAAGAAATCAAACAGAGGAAATGAAAGTTATGATGAAGAACAGTGTATGGAATACTTATGAATGAAAGCATTATGAAATCTAGAACTAGAGGTTCTCCCAGATGGAGGAAGAAGACTATGATGATTTCTTGTTCCATTAAACCAGACATACCTCTACATAAGCCATTATATCATCCGTAATATCCATGGGTTATAGTCTACATCAAATGAATGCAAACACTGTTCTCCAGAATAATTGAACAAAGAGCGTATGTAGAGCAACCTCAAGACTTTGAGGTATACCAGAAAGAGACCCTTGTATGCAGATGGAAGAAGATCTTGTATGGATTCAAACAACTTGGTGCAAAGCCTCTCATGCACAATAGAAACATGGTGAAAACCTTCTATGACAAAGATCAAAATGGTTACTCAAAAGTTCAGGATGATGGATTGCTAATCCATGACAAGCTCTCATGATGATAGAAGAAGTACCACTTGAATATGTTCCAGTTTGATCTTTGCCACGATGTTACGAGTTAGCAGGAAATAAAAGAGTTGAATCCAACCATGATATACTATAATGATCATAGCCACATGAAGCCTTGAGAGAAAACCAGTGTTCTAGAAAGACCAAAGTATATTGAGATCAAGCATTGCATTCTTCGTGATGAAGTCCAGAAAAGAGAAGTGGTTCTCCAATATATCTCCACAGATGAGCAGATAAGCAGATATTTTGGTAAAGCCTCTATCCAAGTTGAAGGAGTTTGCATACTCAAGAAACAAGATGGAGCTCATGGAGATGACTTCCTTATTGAAAAGGGAAGAGATGACTCCCAGGTTGGGAGGGAGCACTGATGCATGCTTTATTGATTTATGGACAATCATTTTTCAGTTTGAAAAATGGTTCAGGACGAGCAGTTCCTTTCCAGTTCAGAAAGTGGTTTGAGATTTCTGACGGACAAACATTTTCCATTTCAGAAAATGGTCCAGATCGAACGACCATTTTCGTAATGAAAATGGTTCGGTGGATTGCTGATGTACCATAGACAACGATTCCCCTTATGGCCAGTGTGGGGGAATGGTCTAGGAAAGTCTCTCTTCTTGACGGTCACTCTCAGTAGTGGTAAAGAAGACTGGTCCGCCTTATCGGACAATCATTATTTCAAAGCTCATAGTTGTGAGCAGTTTCAAAGAATGGTCCATTTTGGAGGTTGGTGCAAGACAATCATTTCCTTAGGAAATGGTTCAGACAGTCATTCCCTAGGGAAGATCCATTCTCTCTAGGTTTCACTTTGTTTAGTGCCAGAGGAATGGCCCAGATATGTGAATGGTCCAGGTTCAATAATCAGGGACATGCATTCGCTAGGGAAAACTCATTCTCTCTAGGTTGCACTTTGTTTAGTGTCAGAGGAATGGCCCGTATAGGTGAATGGTCCAGGCTCAAAAATCAGGACATGTATTCTTCCTTGCTTGAGAAGAATAGTCCAGATAGCTCATCATTGATGTTTTTACTCTCCGAGGGTAGATTCTCTTCCAGATCTCACAGATGTGAGTGGAAGAATGGCCCGGATGATTCAGTTTATATCATGACATTATTTTTTTGTGCAGGTTGATGTCAGATGATATGATTGACATGGAGACTGTATGTCTCTGTACAATAGATATATGCTACTGTGGTGGATGTATTCCACTGATTGTGACTATGTGTCACTGATTAAGTATCCGTGTGCTACTTGGTGTGGTTGTGTACCACTGGATAGTAGTTGTGTACTACTATGTATAGACATATATGTGTTCTATTGAATGATATTGTTCTGATTGCCATGAAGACTGTCAGTAGTGTTGGAAATGATTACTAGCTATATGGATAGTCAGTGTGCTGGTGGAATGACATTCTCTAGGCAGAAAATGGACCAGGATAGTTATTCTTCTAGGACACATGTCTGGATTAGAAGAATAGTCCTTGTAGCCCGTGGTGTGGCTTCCAACATCTGTTGGAACAATTATTCTTCTAGGACATATGTCCAGATTAGAAGAATGGTTCTTGTATAACTCTATAAAGTGAGTGACTTATCCAACATCATGTCTGATTACTCAGATGGAGTATGGTTTTGAGAGATGATGTGGTTGATGAAACTGATAGTGATGATGGCGCTCATGATCTAGTCATGAGATAGTCTATATGATTATGATAATGATTCTGGGTAAATGGTATGTTTGTGCTCAAGACCATTACCTTCAATACCTCCCTAGGTAGGAGGGAGTGTTGATATTATGGTAGCTACGGGAGGTATTACCTCCACATGTAAACCTGACGAGAATAGAATATTTCGGGAAGCAAGAAGAAACCCTAAATAACCCTAGAAGACTAGTCAATTCAAGAGATTAATTTATATTAAGTTATTAGTCTCGAAGTGAATAAGTCAACCCAGCTAAGTGACTTGGAGGACTATAAATAAAGGGCACTTGAGCTCATTTTTACACACACCTCACAACTGCTGTGGTGCGCAAGTTTGGAGAAGAGCTACAGTTGTAGCTGCTGCAACTAGTAGATTTTGGTTTTGGCTGGGATTCTCTCTTGGTTATGGTTTGGACTTTCTGCTTGGCCTCTTCTAGTTATTCTTACTTGGTACGCTATCCCTGGAGAAAGGTGCACTATCTTGTTTGGCTATCTAGCCTAGGGTTTGCTTCCAGAATGATTCTCTGTCAAGGTTAAGGTGCTTGGGGGTGGCTTCGGCTTATGGTTGGGTGACAATATTGCTATATTGTCTATGGTTAAACGAGCACATCCATTATATTCTAACACATTCTCCTACAAAAACTACGCAAAATGAAAGATATTGTATTTCTCATCCAAAAAAAGAAAAAGCAGACATGCATTCTTGGTTACTTATATAAGGAAAATTTGCATCCTCGATCACTACTCTACCCCTGCAAATCTCTTATGCCATAGCGGAGGTCACATAGTTGTAGCTTCATATAAGTTTTGAACATAATTCTATAGATTCATTGTTTAATTAGATGATACAATTGAACTAGTGCAAATATCACTATTATTTGTATTATATGCCTATATGTTTATGCACTACTTTAATGTTTGCCAAGGTAATTAGAGGATAACACAAGGAATCCTTAAGCCTTCCCTGTTTTGAGAAGATATATATAATTTATCTTATGAGTAATTAATGTGGAATTAGTTTTAAATGACATCAATGACACGACTTTGTATTTACTAGTAATTAGTGATGATAATAAAAGTTTCCTTCTATTTTTTTTTGTTTATATGAGTAGAAAATAACTTTAGATGATATCTAGAATTAAAAAATGTACATGTAACATCTTTGGTTTTTGTTATATACTTGGAAAAATTTATTACCTCTTTCACTTCATATAATCTTTATTTTATCATATGTTCTCTCACTAAATATGATGGTCATAAAATCATATGTTACTAAGTTTTTTTCAACGTTTCCTTTCCCCCCACTTTGGGGGTATCCTAGTAGTCTATTTTATATGTCATAGTAGTTAAAGAATTCAAATGGTGTGTTTTTATTTCTGCTGAAGTGTTAAAAAAATACAAAAAGATAGTCACATAGTCGAGCATAGGCTTGCTATAGTTGTTTTAAGTTTAGAATGTTTTGGCAATCAGTCGACCATTGGAATATCCAAGGCAATTTACAAATCATATTGGTATTAAAGCATGCTTATTTGGGTGTTTGGTGGTTTGAAGCGTAGTATATTCGTACTGGAATAATGAAATCTAAATCTGCAAGAGAGTTGTGCCTTGTTGATCTTGAGATTAACATAAGGAGGGTTAAGAAGCAACTGCAATATGTGGAAATTTACTAAGAGTACAAAGAATGACTCGTTAGTGAAGAAAAAAGGATATACGTGAGGTTGGAAGCTCATATAAATGATATTTTCAAGAGCATAGCTGCACTCATCACTGCTCTTGAGAAGAATATCAACCCTTTTTTGAAGAAGCCTAAATTTCATGAGAAACTAGAAAATTATGAGGAGTTGAGATAAGAGAAGGAGGAACTGAAGCATGAAAAATGTGACTCCAGTAACCTGTGTTCTCAAGACCTATTTAAAATGGAATCAAAGGTCAATATCAAGCCCTGTGAAATTGACGTGGACACACTTCAATTAAATCATTGGTTGTAAGAATTAGAAGTCTATTTGAGTGTGCATAATGTAGTTGAGGAACATCAAATAGATTTTGTTTGACTTAAGCTAGAAGGCCATGCACATACTTGGTGGGAGAGCTACATTGAGGCCCTTAGGCTAGGGGGAGATCCATCTATAATTAAGTGGGAGGTATTCAAAGCCTTGCCAAGTTCCACTTTTACCTATCTTGTATAAAGAGGACTAGGAGATTCAATGGAATTATTATTGACATAAGCAAGGACATAATTTACAAGAGTACACTACAACGTTTTGGAAGCAACCCATATAGTTGGGAAGAAAACCCCTAGACCCATGTGGTCATCAAGTATGGCGATCTTCATAGTCACATAAAGAGGAAAGTTATGCTATTTAATCCCAAAACTTAGATGAGGTTTGTGTATGGGCCCAATACATTGAATTTAACAATAAGGGGAAACCAAATGGTTCAAAGCAGAAAAAACTAGCACAAAGATTCCAATAAGGGTGAGAAGAAGAAGTGGTTAGTAAATGGTTTGAGTAATACACCATTTACTTTTATGCGTTCAATGAATGACATGTTGCACCCATTTCTAGATTTGTTTTTCATAGTCTATTTGGAAGACATTTTGTTTTTAGTTCTACTATAACACCCTGTTTTCTCAGAAGATTGTAATTATGCACAAAACTTATATGTTAATAATATGAGGCATTTAATTTTGTTTTGATTTAATATAAACACCAAAATGCCGGCTAAGAGGGAACAACCTTGATAAGAACTGAGCATTATAAACCAGAGGAAATTGATGAAGTAGAGCACTGATGGTATGGATGAGTGAAATGAATACAAGATGCATCAGTGAAGAAAATAGGAAGCTTGCACAACAAGCTTATCCATGCTTACAAACATGATGATTTCACCACCAACACACCAGACTGATGGAAGAGACCACGTGAACATTAAAAAGAAGGTCATAAATGTGGTTGGGTAGTAATGAATTCCGCGCTTGGCCCATGCATAGAAAGAATGGCCAATTGAATGGTTGACATGAATGTACCACAAACTGCCCCTTCAGATTGAAAAAGGGTGGAATGTAGGATTCAACTGAGAGATCGAGGGAATGGAGAGAGACAGGAAAAAGGAAGTGCGGGTAGCACAAGAGAGCAAATGGAAAAACACAGATGAATGAAGAAAAAGAAGAGAGCTCAGAAAAATGAGCAACATAGCGCAAAAGGCAGAGGCATTGATTAAGAAAGAAAAGAATAATTTTATGGAATAAAATAGGAATCTTATCCAAGCTGAGGATGATCACCCTGAACAGAGATGACCCGGATCCTGAACTAGAGAAATAGTGGGTTGCAGCTTGGTGCTTACTGGACGGAAACTGACACTGGTAAGGGGAGGTCACTAAGGGACTGTTAAGCAGAGAAGGGACTCCCTTGTGCAGAGGAAATCCAGTTGAGAAACCACCTGATAAATCTGTAGAGACCCTGAGCTTAGTAGGAAGTGGAAACTTTTGCTGTGTCAGAGGGAGAAGGAGAGTAACCTTCTCGGATCATCGCAAACTTGGAGCCTTACTAAGTCAATTTCCTTGGTTGTATCATGGCTTGGAACAGGGGTGGCGTGTTGTAGGATGTAACTCTACAACAAGGCCTAAGGTTGGGAGGAAAGGAGTCATCTCTTAGTTAGTTGGATTGGATCACTCCTTTAACAGATAAGTGATTCATCTGTATTGAACTAACCGTGAATGACTTATGTGAATGCTTAAGGATATAAAAAGTGTGTGTTAATATATATATATATGAATGTTTAAATCCAAGAGACTATTTGTATACTTAATCTATGACCTGAATGCGACAAGATAAGCGAAATGGTGATGAATACTAATGCTTGGTTAAATCGTAAGAATGAATGAACACAAACTACTACTTGTTCGAATACCCCATATGTTTCCTATGTAATGAGCCTGCAAATCATACGAGGCCTTAACCCTAAGTTTAACAACCTATAGAGACTTCAAGATCATCTTGATCCCTTGAAGGTTAGAAGCCAAAGTCTTGCAGGACTCAGAAAATGGCTAAGTCCTTTGAAAGAACAATGATGACTCTATAAACCTTATATTGGCTGGCAAGGGACCACCACTATTGATATGAATAGATCATGACCATTGATTGGTGGTTAGTTAGAGTCGCTGTGTCAGAAATATCCCTCGAACGTCGTGGGAAGGGCTCCGAAATAAACTTTTCGGAGTGAGGCCTTCGGGAGGAAACATCATGTACTGTGAGAATAACCCCGATGAAAAGATATCGAAGTTAGACTAATGCAAGTCATAGATCTGTAAGAGGGAGAGATGAAATTCCAGCCGTTGGTCATTACAGGCCCCATTAGTAAGTCAGAAGAATGAGAGTTGATGGAGAGCATCAAGGTGAAGACGTGTGTCATCAATTGTCTAGGCGAATGGATTTAGTGCGAGCCTAGCTGGCCCAATGTTGGCTGTTTTCAGAGTACGACCTTGATGGATTCAAGGAAATCCTTTGATAACCTATAAGTATAAGTCCGATGAAGGGATATCATAATGAAGGTTCAACCCCGTGGCTGAAATGGCTTGCCAACATGAAAATTGGTGTGAGTTAAAGTGACAAGTGTCACTTACCCATAGGTGGATGAGTAGAGTGGAGCCTACTTGGCGGGAGAAACTTAAGCTCCAAATCAATATCAATCGTCTATCAGGATATTGTGATTCATGCCCATGATCATCCACTAAGGAGAAGGGTATATTCCTCCATGCTCTGGTCTCAAAGTAAGGAAACTACTCGAATCGTTCCAGCTCCGAACAGATGGCATCGAAGCAGAATGTTCTTCGATAGCATATCTATCGGAGGTAAGTCATAAGAGTACTAGTAAAGAGTCCGAGCGATGGATCTGATGGTTCTGCGTGGAGCAGACTCATTTGATGGCATAATTTCACATACACCATGTAGGTGCAACATAGTCGTCATGGGATAAGGCAAATGTTCCGAGGTGTCATGTTTACACCATGTGTCAACGGTTAAACATGTAAAAGACCAAGTAACTTTAGAAAGGCCATGAATTTCAATCTAGGACTCAGTTTCGAACAAAACAACCATCGTTGGAAGGCTCTTGATGAGCGAGAGACGATGAATCTATATGGAGGGGATTGAGATGACTAAGAAAAATGATAATTACAATACCCCATCCCTTAAAAAGGACACTTATAGGGTCGAGTGTGTTATAGAGTGGTATCAAAGAGGTGTTCAAACACTAGGCTTGAATGGGTCACTAAAAACCACGAAAGGTTTCTTAAAAATGATTTATGTTGTTTGAAATGCTCGAGTTAGAATATTGACATGAAATGATAACAATGATTGTTGTTTAAACATGTAGGATGAATTGAAAAGGCTCACATAAGTGATTGGTACAGTATAATATGGTTGACCTCATGCACCTCGAAGATGAAGAATTTGACGGCCCGAGGGATAGGGAGACCCCTCCAGATTTAATGGCCACAGTGAGGAGTCTGAAGGCGGATAATGAGAGGCTTATGAGGGCCCATGCTGAACATACAGAGTTGAATGTAGTTCTACTACAGAGTCTGTCTAAAATTCAAAAGCACCTACAACAAGGTCCTAACAATGCCGAGCTACAATGGCCGGAGAGGTTGAAAACCCCTTCAGATGCCCAAAAGCACGAAATGGATCACAACAACACGAGAAGGAGTTCTTCCAAAAGAAAGCGTCAAGGTGATAAGAAAGGTGGATTGAGTGGAGGCCATTCCATGGAGTCTTTTGGTCAGAAGACTAATCTAACAGGATCGTCTAGTAGTGGCACATAATCTTGTATTTCTAAGAAAAGAAAGAGGAATAAATATCAGAGTTTTTTGACTGAAGAATTCAATAAGTCTAGGTCGCCCACCTTTGATGGTGAGATAAAGAAAGGAGAGGAAGCCGAATCATGGCTATTCAACTTTAAAAAGTACTTCCGAGTGCATAACTACTCAGACAATACCAAGGCAAGGATTGCAGTGTTTTACCTGAATGGTGGGGCTTCCATTTGGTGGGAAGACCTCAAGGAAATCAAAAGGATAAAAGAAAGCATGTTAAACTGGACACAATTTGAGAGATACTTTTGCAAGGCTTACCTATATGAAAATTATTATGATGACAAGATAAAGGAATTTTATGAGCTCAATATGGGGCAACTTACCTTGGAGGTGTACACAAAACGATTTATGGAACTATTGAGGTATGTTCCCTACCTTAAGGATGAGAAGGAAAGGATCCAATGTTTTCTTAGTGGGTTGCCACAATCATACTAAGATCGAATTCAATTCGACAAACCCAATACACTAGAAGACACCATTAGAAAGGCTAAATGTTGTTACGATGAGTCTAAGCACAAGCATGAGTCTCCCAAGGACTGTAAAAGAAGGGACAAGAGTGGATTCCATAAGAAAGGATTTAATCCTTTTCCTCGCAAGAATTACGGGAGGGATGCACAGTTGGGTCATCCAAGCAGGAGTGTGCATCAACACAATTTTCCATCCCAAAGTATGAATAATCCAGTGGAGCAGGCAAAGGAAAGAGCAGAGGAAACCAAGAAAGGGCCTTTGCAATGTTGGGGATGCGAAGAGACACATCTATTGAGGGATTTTCCCCATAGACAACATGACAGTAAAATTGTGTATAATGTACAGGGGGATGCTACAATCAATGATGTAGCTAGGAGCATATCGAGAACCTACACGGCGGTGGAAAATCGACAGATAGACCACCAAGATTTTGTGGTGGAATTGGAAGTTATCATTAATGGACAACCAATCTCTATTTTAATTGATCCAGGATCTAATCTTAGTTATGTTTCACTTCGTGTAGTTGAGGTGTGTTCATTACAGAGAAAGAAACACACCAAAGCGTGGTTAGTCCAGTTAGCCATTGGAACAAAGAGGAAAGTGACAGAGGTCGTTGAAGCTTGTCCAATTCGGATTAAGGGATTTTAGACCCAAGAAGATATGAATGTTATACCCCTTGGATCTTATGACATATTATTTGTAATGGATTGGTTAGCCACCCATAAGGCAAAATTGAACTGCTATGAGAAAACCCTAGAAAGCGAAGATGAGGAAGGAATTACAATAATTTTGCAAGGCATTCGAAAGCCAGTCTCTGTGAGACAAATATCATCGTTACAACTCAAGAAGTATAACATAAGAGGGTGTCCTCTATATCCTATATTAGTACTAAATTCAACAGAAAGAGGTGAGTTGAAGGTTGAAGACCATCCCGTGTTATGGGAATTCAAGGATGTGTTTCCAGAGGAGGTGCCTGTATTACCTCCAAAAAGAGACCTTGTCTTTTCAATTGATCTCATGCCAGGAGCAGTGATAACATCGAGAGTGACTTACAGGATGAGTGCGCTAGAGTTGGTGGAACTGAAGATGCAATTGAAAGAAATGACGGATAAAAGTTACATCAGGAGAAGTGTATCCCCGTGGGGAGAACCAAACCTGTTTGTAAAGAAGAAGGATGGAACCTTAAGTTTATGCATTGATTATAAACATCTGAACAAAATGACCATCAAGAACAAGTACCCTTTTGTTGGACACACCTACCACACTTAGAGGGGGGGGGGTGAATGAGTGTGGGGCTCTTTTTCCAAAACTTCCCTCTTGCACAAAAACTCATCAATTAGCATTCAACATTTATTCATTACCCATTGTTGTCATTTATAACCGGTTAGATGTGAGCACATATCAGCAACATATATCAGCAATATATCATCAACAAGTCATCACCACAATGAACACAAAGAACACAAGATGTATGTACA
>JASDQU010735445.1:279313-308428 GCA_032191745.1 Picea mariana
ATCAATTACTTGACATCAACCAATGACATCAATCAAACCAAACCATTTACATCAATGACATATGATCCAACAATCTCCCAAGTAATCAAACCATTGGCATCAATGACAAACCATTGGCATCAATGACAACATGATCCAACACCTTTTCCAAGAATAGATGATTTATTTGATCAACTTAGAGGGGCTACAATTTTCTCAAAAATAGATTTGAGATCAAGATATCATCAATTTAGGATTAAGGATGAAGACATCCACAAGAGAGCCTTTAGGACAATATATGGACACTACGAGTTTGTTGTGGTGTTGTTGGAATTACAAATGCACCAGCTATGTTCATGTGTTTAATGAATAGTGTGCTCAACAAGTACTTTGACAAGTTTATATTAGTGTTTGTGGACGACATTTTGGTGTATTCCAAGAATCGAGAGGAGCATGGAGAACATATCAGAATGGTGTTACAGGTGTTAAGAGAGCACTGACTATAAGCCAAATTCATCAAGTGCAATTTGTTTAAAAAGGAAATCCAGTATCTAGGCCACACAATCTTAGCCGAAGGAGTTGCAGTAGACCCTACAAATATCAAAAGAATCATGGATTATCCAGCTCCTAGAAATGTGACGGAAGTGAGATCCTTCATGGGATTGGATGGATATTACATAAGGTTTATCAAGGGATTCTCCAATATCAAGAATCCTATTGCATCACTACAAAGGAAGGGAAAGAGATTCGTGTGGTCACCAACATGAGAAGATAGTTTCTGACAATTAAAGCATTGGTTGACCAACACCCCTATTTTAAGGATCGCAGACCCATAAACAAGCTTCTTGGTTTGCACAGATGCTTTCAAGGAGGGAATCAACATAATCCTCATGCAAGAAGGAAAAGCGGTTTTTTATGAATCACGAAATCTGAACGAACATGAGCATAGGTATGCTACCTATGACCTAGAACTTGCCACAATTGTACATGCGTTGAAGATGTGGAGACGTTGCCTGCTCGGGAGGATATTTGTTCTCTATGACCATTGTGGTATGAAGTATTTGTTCGACCAACCAAGGTTGAATGCTAGACAGGCCAGGCGAATGGCATTGATTAGTGAGTTTGAATTCAAAATCTAGCACAAAAAAGGAAGGAGAACAAAGTAGTTGACATGCTCAACCGAAGTGTTCATGCAATACACCTAGTGGAAAAAAGTGGAGGTGAGTCTAACATTCAACAGAGAATTAAGACCCTCTTGTCGGAAGACGAGTTATTCAATCTAGTGAGGGAAGAGTTGCAACAAGAACCTAAGGAAAATAGGTACGAAGGATATTGGCTAAGGGTTGATAACCTGTTGACATAAAACAAGAGGCTATACGTTCCTGATTCAGGAGACACGCAACAATAGATTATGGATGAGTTCCATAGGAGGCCTTACGTCGGTCATCTTGGTTATCAAAAAATGGTGACAATAGTTAAGAAATTGTATTATTGGCCTAAGATGAAGCAATCCATTGCTCGACATATCTCAAAGTGTCTAGAGTGCCAATAGGTGAAGGTCGAGCATCGACACCCTACAAGACTATTGCAACCCATACATATACTAGAGTGGAAATGGGAAGTGATTTACATGGATTTCATCACAGGTTTTCCAAAGACGGTGAAATGACATGATGCAATCATGGTTGTGGTGGATAAGCTGAGCAAGGCAACTCATTTTATTCCCATAAAGTCTACCTTTAAAGCCATAGACGTTGCCAATGTTTTTGTGAAAGAAATATTCAAGTTGCATGGTTTTCGCAAAACCATAATTTCAGACAGAGATACCAAATTCACCTCAAATTTCTGGCGAATCTTGTTTGTAGGTTTAGAGACGTAGTTGGAATTTAGTACAACCTACCATCCTCAAACCGATGTTCAGACCGAAAATGTGAACAAAGTACTAGAGGATATTCTATGAATGCATGGTATGCATAAACCCAAGCAGTGGGAAGAATATCTACCTTTGGTAGAATTTGCGTACACCAATGGTTATCAATAATCATTGAAGATGCGCCCGTTTGAAGCTCTGTATGGCAGGAAGTGAAAAGTTCTAATTAGTTGGGATAATCTAGTGGAAAAAGTTACACTTGGACCTGAATTACTAAAGGAAATGGATCAAGCCATGGTTAAGATAAGGAAGAATCTGAAAATTTCCCAAGATAGACAGAAGAGCTATGCGATAGCAAGAGAACCCCTAGAGAGTTCAATATAGGAGACCATGTGTATCTCCAGGTGAAACCTAAGAGAAGTTCCCTGAAAATGGGAATGTGTGCTAAGTTGGATCCCTAATACTGCAGACCATTTGGAATCCTAGAAAGAATAGGACCAATAGCATACATACTTGCTTTACCACCTACTACTAGAGAACATAATGCATTCCATGTGTCTTTGTTAAATAAATATGTGCATGATTCTAATCACATCATTGATTGGACTGTAATACAAGTGGAACCAAAAGGAGAATTCCAGCCAGAACCCAAATGCATCATAGATAGGAAAGAAACGAGGCTTCAGAACCGAGCCATCGAGTAAGTTAAGGTGCAATGCAATCATTTTGGAGCTGATGAAGCTACATGGGAGCTGGAAGATGCCATGAGATTGGCATACCCATTTTTTTTTACTGTATAATTGTAAAAATCATGGTGCTTTAAACACCGAGGATGGTGTTTTATTAAGGGGGAGGGGAATGTAACACCCTGTTTTCTCCCAAGACTGTAATTATGCACAAACCTTATATGTTAATCATATGAGGCATGTAATTTTGTTTTGATTTAATATAAACACCAAACTGCTGACTAAGAAGGAACAACCTTGATAAGTACTGGCCATGATACACTAGAGTAAATTAATGAAGTAGAGGATTGATGGGATGGTTGAGTGAAATGAAAACAATATGCATTAGTGAGGAAACTAGGAAGCTTGCACAAGAAGCTTATCCATGCTTACAAACATGATGATTTCACCACCAACACATCATATTTATGGAAGAGACCACATGAACACTAAAGAGAAGGTCATAAATATGGTTGGGTAGTAATGATTGATGCACTTGGTCCATGCATAGAAAGAATTTCCAATTGAATGGTTGACATGAATGTACCACAAACTTCCCCTTCATATTGAAAAAGGGTGGACTGTAGGTTACGTCTGTAGGATTCAAATGATATCTTGAGGGAATGAAGAGAGATAGGAAAAAGGTAGTGCGGGAAGCACGAGAAAGTAGATGGAAAAACACAGATGAATAGAGAAAAAGAAGAGAGCTCAGAAAAAATGAGCAATAGAGAACATAAGGTAGATGCGTTGATTAATAAATAAAAGATTATCTTTCTGGAAGAAAATAGGAATCTTGTCCAAGCTGAAGATGATCACCCTGAATAGAGATGACCCAGATCATAAACTAGAGAAATAGTGGGTTGCTGGGTTGCAGCTTGGTGCTTATTGGATAGAAACCGACACTGGTAAGGGGAGGTCGCTGAGGGATTGTTAAGAAGAGAATGGACTCCCTTGTGCAGAGGAAATCTAGTTGAGAAACCACCTGATAAACCTATAGAGACCCTGAGTTGAATAGGAAGTGGAAACTTCTGTTGTGTCAGAGGGCGAAGGAGAGTAACCTTCTCGAATCATCGCATACTTGGAGCCCTGCAAAGTCAATTTCCTTGGTTGTATCATGGCTTGGCATGGGGGTGGCGTGTTGTAGGAAGTGAATCTACAACAAGGACTAAGGTTGGGAGGAAAGGAGTCATCTCTCAGTTAGTTGGATTGGATCACTCCTTTAACAGATAAGTGATTCATCTGTAATTAACTGACTGTGAATGACTTATGTGAATGCTTAAGGATAGAAAAACTGTGTGTTAATATATATATATATATATATATATATATATATATATATATATATATATATATATATATATATATGTTTAAATCCAAGAGACTATTTGTATACTTAATATATGACCTAAATGCAACAAGATAAGCAACATGGTGATGAATACTAATGCTTGGTTAAATCATAAGAACGAATGAACACAAATTTCTACTTGTTCGAATACCCCATATGTTTCCTATCTAATGATCCTGCAACTCTTATGAGGCCTTAACCCTAAATCTAATAGCCTATAGAGACTTCAAGATCATATTGATCCCTCAAAGGTCAGAAGCCGAAGTCTTGCAGGACTCAGAAAAATGGCTAAGTCCTTTGAACGAACAATTATGACTCCATAAACCTTGTGTTGGTGCGCAAGGAACCATCGCCATTGATATGAATAGATCATGACCATTGATTGATGGTTATTTAGAGTCGGCGTGTTGGAAATATACCTCAAATGTCATGGGAGGGCTCCGAAACAAACCCGTCGGAGTGAGGCCTTCGAGAGAAAATATCATGTACTGTGAGAATAACCTCGATGAAAATATTCTGGAGTTAGACTAATGCAAGCCATAGATCTGTAAGCGGGAGGGATGAAATTCCAACCGTTGATCATTATGGGCCCCACTAGTAAGTCGAAAGAATGAGAGTTGACAGGGAGCATCAATGTGAAGACACATGTCACCAGTTGTCTAGGTGAATGGATTTAGCGTGAGCCTAGTTGGCTCATCGTTGGATGTTTTTGAAGTATGACCTTGATGGATTCAGAAAAATTCTCGTATGACCTAGAAGTGTAAGTTTGATGAAGGGATATTAGAATGAAGGTTCAACCCCGTGGTTGACATGGATTTCCAGTAGGACAATTGGTGTGAGTTAAAGTGACAAGTGTCACTTACCCACAAGTTGATGAGTCAAGGGGAGCCTACCTGGCAGGAGAATCTTAAGCTTTGAATCAATCTCAACCGTCTATCGGGAGATTGATTCACGCCCATGACCTTCCACTAAGGAGAAGGGTATATTCCTTGATGCTCTGGTCTAAGAGTAAGGAAATTGCTCGAATCGTTCTAGCTCCGAATGGATGGCATCGAAGGGGAATATTCTTCGATAGCATGTTTGTCGGAGGTAACTCATAAGAGTATTGGTAAATAGTCCGAGTGATGGCTCCGATGGTTTTTCATGGAGCAGACTCACTTGATGGCATAAATTCACATGCACCATGCAAATGCAACATAGTTGTAATGGCAGACAATGAATGCATCAAGGTGTCACATGGATGCCATGTGTCAATGGTTAAAAAGGTCAAAGACCAAGGAACTTTAGAAAGGCAATGAATTTCGATTAAAGGCACCATTTTTTTTTGTGATTAAATATAAGAAGGGAACAACCAACAAGTTGGTTGATTTCTGTCTAGGCCACTAGAACCAAATATTACAACACTAGGAGCCATTCATCCATGAAGCATATAGAGAGAATTATGTGGAAGATAAGGACTTCAAGGATGTGTATTCATAGTTTCAAGAACAAAAAGGAAAAATAAATGTTGATTACCACCTTCAAGATGGATTAATATTCAAAATGGGGAAGCTTTTTGTATCAAAAGAAGAAAGAGTACCACTATTAAGGGAGGCTCACAGCCCCAAGGTTTCTAGTCATTTTGGTGTTGGGAATGTTGAGTACACACTTATAATGAGAGGGGGGGGGGGAACTAGTATAAGACATTTTTTTTCTTTTCCAAACATTCATCAACCATAAGAAAACAACCACATATGAGATCTATCAACTGCAGAACATGGAACACAATATTTACTTGGAAACCCTTTCGAGAGAAAACCACAAAAAAATTCTTTATAATTTTTTGTAGGTACCAACCTACCGTTACAAATATTTTCAGGCACCAATATGTTGGAGACACCAATCCCCACTGGTACAAAACATGGTAGGCACCAACCTATTCTTACAAATCTTCATAGACACCAATCTACTAAAGACACCAATCCCCACCGCTAAGCATCAACTTAGCAAGATACACCAATCTCTTTGTTTGAGCGGCACCAACCTTCAAGTTACAATTTCTTCTTTAGTACATATAACTTCTTTAAAAGATGATAAAATTCATATTAACTTCACCGAGTTTGCTTGCTACATCTGCCTTCACCAGGTCTGGCAAAATTTTTAATTTCCATATGAAATTTATGGTAACTTTCCCAAAGCTTGTTGTTTTTGGCCTCTTCCCAAGAACGAACTTGTACAACATGCCATGTGTAAAATTTTGCAAATCCGATTATGAAATTTTTACATGAGATACTTCAGTATGTCTCCTCAGATCCCTGAAAATTTCACAGTTTGAAATGTCCTAGAAAAGAATTTATAGAGAAAATGCCAAGTTGACATGTTTGAAACTGATTTTAGGACCATTCAATAACCCTAAACTCCACAGGGTATATATCAAAAAGTGTAGTGAACCAAAGTATAAATTTGTAATATGTGTGTTAACATCTGTGACACCACTATGTTCATATAGCTTATCGCCTTTACCTATTCTTGTAATTTGGCCGTTGGGAACTCAATTGCATTCGTCTGAATTTGTAGTGTTCTGTGCCCAACTGCTAGCTTGGTTAAGAATGGACGAGAAGTCTCTGCTTCCTCCACTGGAATTTTGGACGTTCCTAACTCTATCCCGTGCTCTTTTGTTATGCTAGATGATTCCAAGAGCTACTGTAATGTTACCAACTACTCCTAGACCTTCTGGTGCTGATTTTCCTGTTTCCTCATCGCTTCCTCCATGACTTCCTTCACGACGTCTCACACTTGGTAGCTGATTCGGTCCATGTCATCATTCATCAAATTATAAAATAGGGGTTCCTTGTGTGCTCTATTCTTCTTGCGCACCCCTCCTGTTGTATCCTTTCACTTATCTTTGCGTTTGAATCCTGTGTGGGGACTGTCTACTATGCCTCTACTATTGATGGCCCAAGTGTATCTTCTGCACCATTGTTCTAGTCATTCCCTTGCCCCTCATTCAATTCTTCATCATTCTTATCCTATTCTTCTTCATCTTTCAGTGCCCCATTTTTCCAGCTGAGGTTTTCCATCCATCTTCCCATTCATTCATGATCATGCATACATCCTCTGTTGTCAACCTATAGTTGGTTGGCATCCACTGGCGCACATGGTCCTTCTTTGGTTGAACATACATATGGTGCATGCCTGCTTTGAATCACACCATATCCTTGCAGGTTTCCACTATCTCGGATGAGATGCGCGGTGTATGTTCGATTAGATACTTGATATTATCAAAGTATACAAAGAATGTAACATTATTTTCTTGTTTCCTCCTTTTGTTGGTCGTATGCCATAAGTTGGCATACCCCGATGCTATATTACCTCTACCGATTGTTCCCATGCATTGGTAGTAGCCCGGTTCCTGCCATCCTACTAATGCAATGAAAATTAAAATCCATGGATAGTGAAATTATGTTCACTTCTTCTAGGCCTCGATACAGTTTTTCAAAAATTGGTTCACCAAGAAGGTGGCCCAGCTCATTTGGATCCCTTTTTACACATCAAAATGTCACACTTTAGTGTCACAAAGTAATGTATGCACCTTGTTAAGTGTCACATGCAATGTCTCAAGTGTCGTATGAACCTTACCAAGTGTTGCAACTCATTGATACCATGAAACACATTTGTCACAATCCCTAAGTTAGTTTGGAAGAGAAAACCCACCATTTCAGGTCCGAAACCACACCTTTTTCTTGGAAAATTTGACCATTTTTGGGAATTTATGAAGGGTGGCACTCCCCTACTCATGCTGAGGGGGAACCAACACTCCCAATTCCTTGCTTAGGCGGTGTCAATGACACTATTTCTCTCACTTTAATGGAGTTCCAGTGTGGATAAAGGAAAATATGGCTCATCCTGACTATTCTTAAGGGACAAATCTTAAAGGAGGAGGTTGTTTTGGGTCGAATCCTATCTTATGGAACTATATTAGGATCAAATCCCAACTCATGGAGCCATATCCTCAATCATTTCCCTTATTATCTCATGGTGGTTGTGCTTTCCAATCCTATAAATTGAAGGCATTTCCAAGGTGAAGGGGGAAGGAAATTGCTGAAGTATCATCATTCTGATCTTAAGAGATTCGTGCAAGGGGTTGGATGAGGAGAGCTTGGTGAAGTTAATGCATTGTAAAGAATAATTTGTAAGTACTTACCATTGGCTTTCCAATTAATATAAACTTGGCCTATTCCCTTCAAGTTCATGTATTCTACATCTCTACATCTACATTTACTTGTATATTATTGTTTCAATATTCATAGATATATTTTCTTTATCTAATCATATAGAGTAGGAGGAAGAGTTTCTTTTCTAGTCTTTGCAAGACTTCATTTGCATTAAGGAGCTTGGAGATCAAGCCCAAGGATTGGAGCAAGGAGGACATACATCGTAATAAGGTACATCACATTCTTCTTCTCTCTTGCTTGATTGGTTTAGTTAGATTTAAAGGGAATGTAGAAACCATTTGTTTACTTCTGTCTTTGGAGCAAAGAAGGGGTCTTGGTCCAAAGGGGAGCTTAACCTGTCCGCAGGGTAATATTTCTCATTATAGAAAAATCCTGGTCCAAAGGTGTATTATGAGCATTTTTATGTGACTATGACCACTGCAGTCGATACTTCGTCCTTACGACACTTGCGCAAAATTTGCAGGCAACAACTGCGTTTCAAACCAAACACCACTATCATTGATGTTCGTGACATCCAAGCCCATTTCCCCCCTGAAAGCGTGAAATTTCTCATTCATTGATTTTGATAGGGCTCTCTCCCCTGTCTTGTTGAACAAAATGGCTGGACACTCTCCTTCTTTTGGTAGCCTTGTAGTCTGTGCAATCAATGCAATATCAATTGACATTGGTGGGTCAAGCCACAATGTCCCTCCATGGACACAACTGAGATAAACTTAACACGTGCATTGATTTCCAGGTTGTGTCCTAAGTGTGGAACCTCCAATAGGTTTAGTATTCCCAACTTCTCGAGTCATGTTTCCCTCATTTTCGTTTCTAGCAATATCACTCCAGTGCCTAGTACACTCTTAGTGCATAAGTACTTTTCCTTGTCCAGCTCAGGAAACTTCTGCTTGTTTATGATATCATGATCCACAAACTTGAGGGTGAAAACCTTGCCAGACATGTCTCCTTCAGTACTTACACCAGGTGGGGATGGTTCCGTTTTTAGTGGGTATTTCCCATCTGCTAGTACCTTGACATGAGGCACATTGTCTTTCCTTGGTGGGATATAATCCCTATGGAATATTTCCTTTGAAGCCAAAGCTGAAGCTCCAGGTATTTCCTCAACCTCTAGTGAATCTGTTGTTCGTTTTGATTGCTTTTGTGCCGTCGCTGATGACACTCCAAATTTCAGTAGGGCCATTTTTTTGTGTGACATGTTCCTTTACTTGCTCTGTGGATATTCTATTGTAGCTATAGTTTGGCTCTGAGTCACTCGGGTTCACTCTGGTTTTCTTTGGTTCGCTCTCTCTTACATGCAACTCTTAGTAACAATGATTCATGCTTAATGACCTTCGACTGCTTTTGTGCCTCCTTGCCAACTGTGCATATCTCTTCACGCCTTAAATAACTTGTTCAATCCACCAACGGGGTTGATGAATGGTTAAATAAATGTGGCTTTATTACCAAATCTATCGTGTTATTTTTACCTCGTATTGCCAATATGTCATGATTTTCGACGACTTTTACCATTTATATTATACGACATATTTATGACCTGTCATTACCATATTATCGCCATCGTTTCCTTGCTTTAATGCTTCCAACAGTCTTGTCAGTGCCAAACTGCAAAACTGTTCTTGCTTTTGCGTCTATTTTCTTCACAGTCTTTTCCTTCTATGTATTATTTTCTTAATTGGTGTAGTTCCATCATGATGCACGATAATCATTCCTACTGCACAAGTTCTTATGCCTTAGCACTCTATAATATTTTTCTTTTTCTATATCTACCTTTTATTTGTTTTTCTTCCTTTTCTATTTTTTATACGTTTTTCTATGTTTTTTCTTCCTACTATAGTACAGTTACTATGATACATGTGTTTTGGCGCAACCCAGATTACTGCGCGTACTGTCAGTCGTTTCTATAGAGTTTCAAACAACTTCCATTCACCATTCCTCTGAGGAATTCTCCATTCAAGGTTTCCAGTCACGTAACACCTGTCTCTGTTACATGTTGAATCACATAAGGTCCTAGCAAGTGCATTCTAAAATTTCTTGGATGTTGCATGAACTTGCTGTCATAGAGTAATACCAAATCTCCCACTTGAAACTTTTTTTGTTTAATGTGTCTATCACGCCATGCCTTCTCTCTTGCCTTCTGAACTTGCTGATGGAAACCTAAAACAAACCGATCTTCCTCAAGTTGTACCAATTGTGACAAGAGCTCCTCTAGTGCACTAGAGTCTGAAAGGTTAGTTATCGCTGCAATGCGCAGAGTAGGTAGAATAAAATTCATTGGAATTACTGCTTCTTTCCCATAAACCAACCAGAAAGGTGTCTTCCATGTCAACTTTTTTCTGGTTGTCTTGTAGGCCCATAAGACTGCAAGAATTCTTAAGTCCCAATCATCTCTCCCTACATTGCATATTTTTGTCAAAGTATTATCCACAATTTTATTAAAAGATTCCACCGTCCCATTGGCTTGAGGATAATACGAGGTACTCTTCTGATGATGGATTTGAAACTCCTTGGTCAATGATGCAATTGTCTTATTCATAAAGTGTGTTCCTTGATCACTAAGTAATATGCATGGACATCAAAATCACTTGACTACATTCTCAAACAAAAATCACGCAACAGTATCTGTGGTGCAGTCCATGACTGGTGCTACTTCTTCTCATCTTGTCAAATACTCCATCTCCGTGGTTATCTACCTTTCCCTTGATTTTCTTTCTTATGGGTTGATTGGCCCCACAAAGTCTATGGCCCATTTATCAAATGCTTGCAACATAACTTGTGGATTTAAAGGCATTTCATCCCTCCTGGATGGATTTCCCATTCTTTGACATACATAGCATGATTGACAATATTCCTTAGCATCTTTGTGAAGTGTGGGCCACCAAATCCCTACACACAAAATATTTTGTGCAGTTTCTCTCCCTATGTAATGTCCTCCTGCAATCCCATCATGCGCTTCTTCGAGTATCATTGGTATTTCATGTTCCAACACACATTGTCTCAATATTGCATTTACACCCAACTTGTATAAATTCCCTGCAATCAACTGATAATCTCTTGCTTTCACTACCAATTGTTTTTTCTATGCAATTGTCATGTCTGATGGATCCATACCCGTACTTAGAAAATGCATGATGTTCGAGAAGCAATCATCAACCATTTTAACTACAAATAGCTGTGCATATGGGAAGCCATCATCTAAATTTTCTGCATCTTCTCCCGATAGTATGTGTGATAGATGATATGGTACTACATTCAACTTCCATGGTTTCACCACAACCTCAAAATAATGTTTCTAGAACAATAGTATCCATATTCATATCCTCCCCCCAACACTGACTTGTTCACTAAGCATTTTAATGCAGAATGGTCTCTGTACATCTTAAAGTGATACCCCAATAAATAATTTCTGAGCTTCTATAGCACATATACCATTGCCAATCCTTTCCATTATGTGGTAGTATAATTCTTCTTTGCTATGGACAACTTCCATCTTGCAAAACAAATTGGGTGGTCTATGTCTCCCTCCCCTGGTTGGGATAGTACTGTGCCCAACTCTATGGACGATGCATCTACATGAACATGGAACTCCATGTTCCAATCTGGAAAGCTCAAAATCAGCATAGTCACTAGTTTTTTCTTTAAAGTGTCCAAACCCTTCTGACAATCCTCGTTCCATTAGAACTTTGCATCCTTCTTCAACAACCTTTCCATCAGTGCTATGATCTATGCGTATCCCTTGATGAATTTCCTGTAATAGATTGTATGACCCAAAGTTTCTCTCAATTGTCTAACTGATGTAGGTGGCTCTAAATCCATAATTACTGCAATCTTGGCTGGATCTACTAGTAATCCCTGCTTGTAGACTACATGTCCAAACAAAATTGAAAATGATGCGCCAAAAATACACTTCTTCAAGTTCAGTGAAATCTAACACTGTCTACACCTATCCAACATTAGCCTGAGTTCTTCTATATGATCCTTCAGTAGACTGAACACCGTCCAATCATCCATGTACACTTCAAGGAACTTATGAATAAATTCCTTGAATGCTGCAACCACCACTCTTGAAAAAAATATAGGGGCATTATTTTTCCAAAGGGAATTACTGTATACTGATAACTTCCTCACTCTGTTGCAAAATTAGTCTTGTACCGGTCTTCCTGCATAATTTTTATTTGATGGTACCTCGAGAATCCATCGGTGAAAGAATATGTCTCTTCGCCTCCTATGTTCTCTAGTACCTCATCTGTGAATGGTGTTGGGAATGGGTAATGTAAACACGTATCATTCAGATTTCTCATATCCATGCAGATCCTGATTGCTCATGTATTCCTTTCATGCACTACCATTGGAGTGATCCACTCATATTCTTCTACCAATTCAATGATTCCTGCATCCAACATCTTGTCTATTTCGGTTTTCACCTTTTCCTTGTACTTCAAATTTAACCTGTAAGGCCTCTGTCGCACTAGCTTAGCACCTGGTTTCAAGGGAATTTTCATCTTGCCTAAGTCCCCAACTATACCCTTCATCTCAAAAAATGTAGTTGGGAACAAGTCCTGATATTCACGCAACAAGTTTGCAATATTTTTTGCAGTCTCATCACTCCAGTAATCCCCTATCTGTGCAAACTTCAGATTCTCTATCATCCCAATGTTTACCTTCTGCATATTTATGGGTTGTGTACGCAACAGACTCCGACTCTATTCCTTCTACTTCCTGTTCTCCTTCTGTTTCAGATACTTGCAGGTTCCTGGGATCTTCTTCATCATTCTCTTCCTTAGCCACATTGTAGCACTCCAATAACTCATGGATAAGCATAATAACTCTATGCACACTGCACACTGGTACCATCTCCATCGACCCTTCTTCTGAGAATATCTTAGTTAGAATATCTTGTAGCACTACGTCTATTGATGGAGATTCATGTTCAAACATAAATATGACTTTGAACCTCTGAGCCAACTCTTCTCATGTTATAGTCTTTTGTTCATTTGCAATTCCAAATACCAGTTCTTTAGAATTGTTTCTAGTGTATGTATAAATCTGTGTGTCCATTCCGTTTCTGGTACTGAACTCCATAAGGTCCCGTACTTCTCAACATGACCTATTGGATCACTCTCTCATGTATACTTGTGCGCAATATTTTCTCCCTTAGTACAAAACATTACTTGCATTAGTCTTCTGCACTATGACCAGTCTTCCATCCGTTCTTTGTGTGCAACCCACCATTTGTTCTGAGTCACTTTTAGGACAAAATCTAGTGCCAAGAACCTTTGTTTTTCAGGTGTACCTGCAACTCAAATTCCTTTACGAGGACACTTATATCAGTCAATCCATCATACCTGGGTGGATCACATAACTATGTTCCAATACAGTGCAAGGATTGGGTTATGCATGCACATCGTCTAGTTGAGACTTCATGCATCCTCTGCTTCCAATGCTCTAAACCTTCCTCTAAATCTGATGCACATGAAATGATACTTATCCAACTTAGCGCACCATATGCATTGGGGTTTACATAAGCATCCATCCACATAGTCATGTTATACAAGTTTTCAATGTCATTTCCTCTGGATGGCTCTATGTATCTCTTTCCTTCTAATGGGTCCAAGGGTGCACAAACTTTCAAATATCCAACTTCAAATATCATCTCCCTTCTCTTCATGTTAATGATCTCCTGGTTATCAAAAGACCATTCCAATCCCACTAGTGCTGGATATGGTTGATTATCCTCCACAATATCAATAACTTCAAAGTTTGCCACACTATGCATCCCATCTATGTTCACATGTACTCCTGTCAATTGTGACCAATCAATACTATTTTGTGCTGATTCACGAGCCTTAACTGAACAAGATACCATAATAGCTTAGGTTTTCCCATCATATCCTAGGTCTACTTAGGTAAAAATTTCATGTTAGATCCCAATTCCAAGAAAACATTATCCATGTCATATTCCTTGATTTGCGCACTGAATCTGAATTCTCCATTGGTCCTCTTCCTATGTAGTACCTGATTCACCACCCTTTGTGTGATGGGATTTTCCCTTCCTTGTGTGCAGTTATCAATCATGTCATATAGTGTATTCATTGCAGTTTCATATTTTAGTAGCTCTACACAATTCCTTAAGAATCCTCTTTTAGTGCTTTCCCTCCCAATTGGTTTCTCTGACATAGTGCGATCTACGACATGAGGCACATATGATGTTGATGCTCTCCAATATTTTCCAAGTACCTCTTTTCTTGCCCTCTGATATGTCTCCTTTTCTTGTTGAGGATCAAAGGTTGGTATAGGTCCTGCTAAATTCCTTACCCATTGCTCAGCCTACTTTCCTTCATTTGTCACATCAACTCAGGTTCTAGCTCCTCTACTCGTAACAACTGCTATTCTTGGTCCTGCGTTGCGTTTTTCAGTTGATATTTTCTGCGCATTCTGATTTGGATTCTGGTTCTGGTTTCCTCCAACTTGCCATTTCACAACTAGTTGAGGATAATATTATTTCACATGGTCCAGTGCTCTATAATATGTGCATGTTGTACACGAATTCGGGAAGTCACGGGCTAAATTTCCCGGTTGATTACAATTGTAACATATAATATGTTCTCTTCCTCCCCTACCAAAATTTCCCCTGCCTCGACCTTTGCCAAAATTTCATCTGTTCCATGGATTAAAGCCTCTTTGATTACTATATTGCAGACCACTCCATTCTTTCATAAAATTCTCCTCCTGAATCCTGTACATATCTGTTGTGCGCTCCCTCATCAAATTGAATACGCGACAATCCTTTTCTTCATGTCCAACTGACTTGCGAAAATTACAAAACAAGTTCCTTGGTGTACTTTGATAATTTTGTAGTAATGGACACTTGGTTGGATGATGGCTCCATTTATTACATATCTCAAAATACCCCCCTCCTGGTAATGGATTCAACTTTCTAGTCCCCAAATACTGCGTAAATGATGGGAATTCATCCTTGTGATGGCCTTCAGTCCTGCACTTCGTACACCAGACTTGTTCGCGTTTATCCTTCCCTTTTGTAAGTTCTTCTAGCCGAATCATCAAACCATCCAATTGCGTATGAAATTGTGCCATCCCTCCACTATCTCATATAGGGGATGATTCCAATTTCATTGCAATTTCCAGCGCCTCGGGCTGCGATACAACCTTCCGTTGAATCAACGACCTGCAAATGTGTGGTAGAAGTCCTTCAATAAACCATTCTTGATGCTGTTGATCGGGGATCTGTAAATTCATCCTACTCATATGATCCTTGAACCTTTGATTGAATTCCCATACCGACTCTGTTTGCACCTTTTTAATCTCTTTCAGTTTTGTAATGTACCACAACTTAGACTTTGGCTTCTTGAAATATTTTAGCAGCACTTTCCTTATCTCTGCCTAAGTCCTGGCTTGTCTTGTAGGTGTGGTACTTTGTAGCTTCATGTACTAGACTAATGCATGGTCTCGAAATGTTTTTTCTAACTACACAATCTTCACAGCCTCGTCCTAGACATTCTTTGCAGCCCAAATTGTCTCACAAAAAACAGATGTTGTTCTATTTCCTTTGACCCAATTTCCTGGAACTCAAGTAGTCTGAGGGTATTTTCTACCCCTGGCATGTTTCTTTGTGTAGTCCCTCGTCTTGGTGATGCTGGTTGACTCTGATTCTACGCACTTCTTCCACTTCTTTGATATCTACTACTCTATCCTCCTTGGCTAACTATAAGTGATTTGGATATGTCTTCAGCTGTTATCTCTGATTGTGGTGACGCACATGGGGTCATGGATTTGACATTGAACCTAGTCTAAATAAGACTTAACATTTCTTCTATTATACGACTGGACTGAGATTCCTCTTCCTCTCCTCTTATGTGTGGTATCTCTATGATTTGGACTATTGTGCAGGGTTCTCTCCTCTCTGGATCACTGCGTGACTCTCCTTTATCAACCCCAATATTTTTCCTCTTGTACCTCCTTCCTCCATGCAATACTCCAAACTCATCTTCATCCTCTAGTATACCCTCTTTAGTCCTTTGCATCCTCAATCCCTCCCTTCCTTCTTCATCACTTCCTTTGTTATCTTCTGTTCTCAGACTATCCTATTGTCATCCCTTGATTCCCCTATGTGCGTGAGCCCTTTAATAGTCATATTCCATCGTCATCACACACTTGTCACACAACAACATCTTTATCCATGCACCCAATGATTTCATGAACCTTCTGCATGGACCTTTGAAAAAGTCCCTTTCTGCAACACTGTATGATTGGGTACAATCTACTACAAATTCTATAATGTATCCTCCTAGTACTATGCTATCCAACCAGAAATCAACTGCGGGAGTCGTTGGATTACTTACAAAATTCAACTATCTTACCAACTCAGTGTTGGGTATGTGTTTTATTCTTTGCATGTGTGTGTGTGGGCGCGTCAGATTCGACAACTATGTCTGACAATCCCAACTTCCTTCGCTCTTTGTGTCATGTGCATTGGGATATTTCCTTGCGGGGGGGGGGGTCCCAGGGGGGGCTAGGTTTCCCCCCCCTGGTTATGCGTAGCATTCGGGGCAGTGCCCCAAATTTTGTTTTGGGCAGTTTTTAATATTTTAGTGGATTTTTCTATTTTTAGCGGTTTTCTAAATTAATCCCAGATCAAGGGATTAGGGTTTTGGTAGCTACATAATACATAAAATATTTTATATATTTTATGGTGAATGGTGAAATTAATACAATGAAGAGTTGAAAGGTGCGACACCAAGGAAGGCTGGTTTTCTCCCAGTTAAGGGTTTCCAACGTAAATCTGTGTGTACTATGTGTATGAGCCATTGATTAATTTCTGTTTTGATTAAAAATCTATATGCATTTATTTACTTCACAGGTTTAAAACTTACAGTAAGGAGTCTGATTCCTCGGTGTTGTAGTTCGGTACCTTCCAATATTCCCCACTAATCTTTGTAGCCACTCAGTAGGAATAATTGGAAATTCACCAAAGAAAATTTCATGCAATTCTGTATACACATACCTTCGCATCCATTGCTTCTCACTCATCCAGGAGTTTCTATTCTCTTTTTGAGCAAATTCCCGTTTCTTCCTTTCCAACCATCCCAATATCTCTTTCTTTGTTGACCTCCAAAACATTCCCTCAATTGCAAATTTTGGGTCGTGACAACATAACCATTTGTTGGCGCTGCGCGCAGTTATAAGACCCTAGGTTCAAGTTATAATTGACCAACAAAACACTTTAGACACCAATCCTTTTGGCATCACCTGCATGCAGATGAATTCTCACTCGAGGTATCTATTGGGACCGCATGAACCAATCTTCTACAGTAGTGAGGGAATGGGAGGTGATTATTCTGTTCATTCTTACTTATTGGTTATGTGTGTGTTGTTCTGTCTTTGTTTTTTATTAGCTACTTAGTGAGTTTAGGTTATATTACCATTATATTCCATATTACAACATAAACCATTATTGTAACAATAGTAACATTTTCACAATGATTCCACATAAGATAAATCTAATATAATAAGAATCAGAGATAATCCATGAACAATTACACAAAATACATTCGACACAGGAGTTAACGTGGTTCACCCAACTCTGGGCTACGTCCACAACGACTAGCTTCTTTATTATTCGTTTGGTAATTGCTTCAGGCTCACGCACTACACTTACAAATATACATCATGGTTATCTTTCCTTTCTCATAGCCTAGACGTGTTGCAACACAAGCCATTTTCTCTCTCTGCATCATCTCCTTAGTGTTCAAACATCGATTCTTTCCTTCTTAGCCTATCCTATCACTCTTCTTCTTCTTCCACATAACAGAACCATAACAATAACTAGTAGAAACCTTATTCTCCCAACCCATTACATATTTATACATAAATTCTAGGGCTTAAAACCCTACTTTGTTCATCCCAAAATCCTTATTACAATACATGATTACTCAAGTTAACTTGCTGTTTGGGTTGCTTTCACCTGCTTTTTTGTCTGCATGTTGCTTTTGCACTTTGACTGTTGTTCTTCCTGCTTTTGCGCATCCTTCTATCTTTAGCATGTCGAGTTGTCATCCTTCCTTTTCTCCTGCTTTCTTCTCTTCTTTCTTCTTCTATATGCTTTAATCTTCTCGCTGTGCACTATACTCCTGTCAGTGCCTCAACTATGCACTCCCAAATCTTCCTTCTTCTTCTGCGCACTTCTTCTATACCTAGTATTTTTATCAAAATTGTATCCAAAACTTCCTGTCCAACAAACATGTTTTGTACAACTTGTCTCCCAACTCACTCTAAGGTCCACCCAATATTTCAAGTGTCATTCTTGAAGAAAGTGGTAGGATTGAATTGTTGAGTTCAAACCATCCTCCTAGAACTAGATGAAGAGGGTTCCATTTGACTGTAGTGAGAGGAAAATTTAGAAAAAAATGTGTCACATGATGAAGCTACATGGGAACCATATGTGATCCCACAACAATTTCCACATATACAACCTTGAGGACAATGTTTCTTTTGAAGGGGGAGATCATGTTAGGGTCCTACCCTAACTTACCTAGTTAAGGGATTAGGTTGTTACTTAATGTATAACGACCATCTTTATTTAGTAAGGTTCACTAGGTAGTCAAAGTGTGTAATCAATAATGTAATGTGGCCTCATTAAAGAAGGTCCACTAGGTATTTAATGTAACTTCATTAATGAAGGCCCACTAGCTAGTTAGGGTTGGGATAGATAGAAACCATTTATAGTAGTAAAAGCTATGTAATTGGGTGTTATGTGATTGACATTGTATTAGAGAATTTCTCAATTAAAGGTTACCCCGTTAAGGAGGCAAGTTAACATTTCTTTTTACTCGTAATATCAATAAAGGTTCATTAATTGTAGCTACTTCAATGCTTTTTTTTTTTGTTTTATTTTCATTCCAAAATTACATAATGTTAATATTACTTTGAGTTTTTTGGTTCAACTATTAATATACACCGTATTGAGACTCTTAGGCAAGAGGGATGCCACTAACGAATAAGTGGGAGGTATTCAAGATATCCTCAAATAATTTTTTTATCCTTCATTAATTAATCTTTCCATTTGCTCATCCACCATATTTGGGGCTTTCCAATGCTTTTTTCTCTTTCTATGTCGATCTATGGTTCCACATGGTGCAAATCTTGATTAAAGTTAGACTTCTTGATTCGGGTAAGGATACAATTCACTCAAACCACACAAATGCCCAAATCACTTTGATACCAATATGATTTGTAAATTTCCTTTGATATCACAATATTTGGCTTGCTAGAACAAATCTATAACTTATTTATAGTACAATGAGCCTAATCTTTACTCTGCAATTAATTTTTCATTGATTTAATGATTTAAAAAAAAGATAAAGAACACCATATAAATTGTTCAATCACTACAAAATAATAAATGAACTAAAACAAATGAAATGGAACATTATGAACATAATATTTATCTTGAAGAATCCTAATGTTCCTAATAACTCCAACAAATGAAGGACTGTTCCTTTATTAAAAAAACATCATAAAGTACAATGCAAAATACAAATTATATCACCAAGTCGATTATGAAGTTATGAGACACTATGATTCTCTACAGTCCTATAAATATTTCTTTGTCACCTCTTCTCTGCTATCTCTTTCCTCCTCTCACTGACTACTTTGTTATAGAACATGAAATCATTAGAATACAAGCTAAACCCTTCTCTCCTTTCAACCAGGGTTTTAACACCATTCCTTCGATGGTAGGGTGAACATTTTGGAATATCATTATGCTTTTAGAAGTCTCTAGTGGATTCCATACATTACTAACTCCATGTGGGTGAATCATAATGAGTTGATGTGCCTTCCACATGGATTTGCAGGGAATGATTGACAATTTATGGGGCATATATTTCATATATGAACACCATTTGGGGTTCTCTTTAATAAAATGATGCTCTCAACCTATAAATGAATTAGAGATCTCTAGAATATCGTCCTGAGGTCCAAGACCTCCAAAAACACCTTTTAAGGCTCCAAATAAGAGGATTTTTAGTTTAAATATGTTAACCTAAATTTTATGATTTGACCCATCGTGCCCCTTATAGTCACCAAATTTTTTCTTCCCCATTCCAATGTGTCTATAAGGAAATAAAACAATAATGTAGATCCATTTTGGACTAAAATGAGTGAGAAGTTAAAGATTTTTCCTTTTTTCCTCCAAAGATGGTTTGTTAGAGGCTAATAAATGAAGATTTTGAGGAATTCATTCCTTTACTTTTATTAACCCTCCATAAATATATAGTACAAGAAAGGGTGATTCTATATCTCATTTTTTTTAAAGAGTTTGATAAATAATAATCATGCAACTCCTTGTCAATATTTTTCCAAAAAGATTTAGAGTTATTTCTCCAAATAGATCATAAGGTATCTAGGTCTCCAAAGAGGAAATACATGTTCTTAACCATTAGACCCACCCAAATTGACATTTTACTTAAGGTGGACATTGAAATATTTTTTTAAATATGTGTCAACTCCATGTTAAACACTATTGAAATGTAAAAAACATTATTATTGGAATAATATTTTTTACTTTCAATTACACAATATATATATATATATATATATATATATATGAATGATTTAAAATTATTTTATTGAAAGTGAATATTAAATTGTTTCATTTATGATCGACAATTAAATATTTTTTTGTTAATAATATTTTTTAAACTATTATATGTCAATTTCATATTGAGTATGGAAACAATTATATATCTCTCATATTTTACTTTTTTATATAATAAAGACCATAACCTTATTAAAAAAATATGGTCAAGAAATACCTTGAAAGAAATAATGTTAAAAGAAGGGTTAAGTGATGAACATTCAAAGTAAGTGCTAAACATGATACATGTAATTTTTACTTACAATAAGTACTTTAAAATTCATTTTGTTTTTCTTTTTCCGTGGTGATTTCTTGGGAGACACCTCAAATGCAATATTTGAAATTTAAGAGTGATAAGATCTTCCCTGAAATGATGTAGGATAACAGTATAACAAATTTTATTTTTCTTTTTCCATGGTCATGTCTTGGGAGACACCTCAAATGCAATATTTAAAATCTAAGAGTGATAAGATCTTCCCTAAAATGAGGATAAAAGTATAACAAATTCCACCCTTTGTACTAATTTTTTTTTTGGACGAGCTTTAATTTGGCTGAAAATTATAAAAACAGGCAAGGTTTTATGTATGTGTGGGTTTTGGTTTTGGTATGTGTAGTTTTTATTGAAAATTTATAATGTTTAAAAAAATTAATTTTATTTATATTAATAAATTTTAAAATTTTAATAATATTTAGAAATTAATATATAATTTTATTTAACTATATTTAAATTAAATTATTAATAATTTAAAATAATTTAATTAATTATAATAAAAAAACAAAAAATTACATTTTAAAGAGGAAGCTTACTGGAATTACGAATAAGAATATCATTGAAAGTATAGCCTCACATTATAATGTTTTGAGATTGAAGAAGCATCAAGTAAACAAACATTTGAGGTAATGTACTCTCTACTACATCTACACAATTAAAAGCTGTAATTACATTTTGAAATATTTATTTACATGTTTGTTTTATAGTTAGTGCAGTTTAATTGTTTTAAGTTTTTAATTATTTTAGTTTATTATTGAAATTAGGTGATAAATTGTTGGTAAAATTGCATTTTTGAATATATAAATAGATTTAGTATTCTAATTTTTTTTTATATATTTAGATTATGTAAATTTAACAATTGAAATTTGCAATTCCAATAATTTTTGATTGAATTTAGAGCACAATTGAATAGAAAATATGGAAAAAAATGATGAAAAATAAAACATTTATATTTTTGAATATGTAAATGGATTTAGCATTCTAAAAAATTCCTATATATTTAGATTATGCAAATTAACAATTGAAATTTGCATAATATAAATATATATGATTTTTTTAGAATGATAAATCCATTTACATATTCAAAAATGTAAATGTTCAATTTTTGATTGAATTTAGAACACAATTGAATAAAAAATATGGAAAAAAATGATGAAAACATAGAACATTTAGACGTGTAAAGTATCTGATATAAAACAGAGATTTTCGTAAACATTGCTTTTCCCATGTGAGTCATACATATTTTAATTGTTGATGATTTAAACAACATCATCCTACATCAACCTGAAAAAGTGTATAGGTAATTGCTCAGCAGAAACACAGGGGTTGTTTAACTGTTCTGCTTTTTGGTCTTTTTTACCTGAATTTGGTGACATAAATCTGCGCAAAGTTACAATTTTCTGTTGTATAAATTAAATTTTTGAATGTAGAAATGGATTCAGTATACTAAAAAACTCCTGAAACATTCAAATTATACAGAAATAACTACTCAAAACTACAAAGTTACAGTTTTCTGTTGCATAAATTAAATTTTTGAATGTAGAAATAGATTCAGTATACTGAAAAACTCCTGAAACACTCAAATTATACAGAAATAACCACTCAAAACTACAAAGTTACAATTTTATGTTGCATAAATTAAATTTTTGAATGTAGAAATGGATTCAGTATACTGAAAAACTTCTGAAACACTCAAATTATACAGAAATAACCACTCAAAACTACAAAGTTACAATTTTCTGTTCCATAAATTAAATTTTGAATGTAGAAATGGATTCAGTATACTGAAAAACTCCTGAAACATTCAGATTATACAGAAATAACCACTCAAAACTACAGATCCAACAATTTCTCACGAAATTTCAAACAAATATCTCCAAAAAAATATCCATAATTAAAAATGTAAAACGTTTAAACTAAGGCGTTTCAAAATAATACAATTTATTTCATTGTATTGAATTTAAATTTAGTAAATTCATGTAAGATTATTGATTGATTTCCAGGGACTAACCTAAATTAGTGAGAGTAGAAAGCATCCAATCTCTCTCAGACGAAGAATTATTGATCTTTATTACACAGTAATGGGTTAAGTGAACGGTTAACTATTCTGCTTCATGCACGTGGATGATATGGTGGATGGATACGCATAATAATTGCAGTTGTCATATCTTACTTTTGAGTGATGAGTGATGGGCTTACCTCGCAATCTGCAGAGGAAACATGAATGCATCGAGTGCAGATTGTGTTGGAGTCGGAAAAGTCATGGGCAATATATAATTGCTCTCAGATTCCTTTACCATATAATACTTTAGTCGTTCTAATCAATCTAGATGTTACCAGGCGGCTTTAAAAATTCGGAATCATAATAATGATTTGTATTGTATGCCGTCCATGTGCTAATTTGTATATATTCCATCCCTCATTTCTGTTCTCTCGATCCGTCGATCGATATAATAAGTTCTTCACCCATTTAACAGGCAGCGAGGATGAGTCCCTGTACTCTCTCACTGCTGTCACTGCCAAAGGGCTATGCAAAGAGAGTCCACCCCTTTGAAGATCAAGAAAATTCCATGGGAGCCCTCGAGTCTGCTGCTCGTTTAAGCAATCCTTCTGCGCAATGGCTGACCGCTTCTTTGGACATTGTTCTCTCTGCATATTCCAACATTCAGTCTCTGGCTAATTCCAATTCCAAGTGGGTTAACGATGGCCTGGAAGACATGGTGAAGCTTCTGGATATGTGCAACGCCGTTAGCAATAACATTGCTGAGGTTAAACGTTATGAGAGGTTGCTTCAAAGCGCCGTTCACTCCCTGGATCATGCAGGGATGGACATCGGCAAGATAAGTCAGACCCCGCTTCTGAGAGTAACCAATTTATTGGCCGACTGCAGACGTGCCTGTACTATCAATGTTGCTACTTCAAGATGGAGACGATTGGTTAATATTGAAGAGGTTATAGGCTCTTCAGATTACTCAAGAATCAGTAGACCTGAGCGTGATTTATCAAAGGATATGTGTAATCTTAAGGACTGCACTGTTTCCGTGCTTGAAACAGTCGCCCAGGCCCTGTCAGTCGAGCTGCCGAAGCCATTTCTTCATGCTCAACGTGATCCCCGCGTGGCTGCGGGGTTCTGTTCCCGCCTCCGCATATTGTATGAAAGGGTGAGGATTCGTAGCAGTAGGTCCAAGGGCTCTCGTTGTCTATTGCATGAGATACAGACAGCAGATGTTTTAGTGAGAAAGTTGCATGATATTTTATCGGCCGAGAAGCAGGAGAAGGCCAAAAAGGAAGAGGCGGAAGTAAAACGGTTAGTGGAAGCACTGAAGAAATGCATAGTGGAGTTAGATGGCGGAATCGCTGCACTTGACAGTAAAATCAAGGAATTGTACAGCGTCCTCATCGGAACTCGGATGGCGTTGTTGGACATTCTAACCTATTCACTTTGATGCAGTGCAAACCCATTAAGGGTGTGTTATATAGAGCCCTAAATTTTTTGGCAGACAAAGGTTGCTATTCCTGTTTTTGTAATTAGGCGAAAGGCTTATATCTATTAATAATGGGCACATTTAATAGGTTTTTAGTTTTTAATACGTTTTTTATGGACGAGATTAAATATGCCTAGAATATTCTTAGTCGTCACAATAAATGAATAGCTCTGATTTCATCCATTAACTTTCGAGCTGTTATAAAAACATCCATTTATATGTTTATTTTTTTACATTTACCTAATCGTGTTTAAAAATTACTGTATTCACTAATAATTTTTACAGTGTATGCTTTAAGTTTAACAACAATAAACTTTCGACGTTCACCAACTGCGACTTAGCGACTGTGCTAGTCTATACTGAGTTAACTCACTAATAACACAAGAATCGAAATCGTTTTGGATATATCACTGGGCTTTGTTTCTCTTATTTACTTGTCCACCATATTTCCTTCTTTGTAAATTTTGTCCATATTTATCCAATATTCATCAGATTTAGCCTAATCCAACGCTCTATAGGATAATTATAATTAAAGTAAACTTCCCAAAACTCTTTAAAAATACAAGTTTAAAGAATGTGCAACTATGATGCAATGCTTTACTACTTTTAGTGAGTAGGATAATTCATTTCAGTGATGATCATTCCACTCAAATTCTATATAAATATGTATAAAACTAAAATAAATAATATATCAATATTTATAATTTAATATAAAATAATTAATAAACATTAATTTAATACTTACATAAATTGTATTTAAAAATGAAAAAACTTGACATGAATGTAAATTTTTCCACATTCATTACCTTATATCATTTAAATAATATAAACCATAAATATTAATACAGGTTTTGCCAACTACTCTAATAATAAATGATCTATCACACCATTCAAAAATATATAAACTAATGAATTTTTTTTTCCAAACCCATTAAAACAATGTACACAATAAATACTCATATAACTTATCAATCACTTTATATATTATATTAAGTATTCACCCCATGATTCCAAAATATATAAATTAACTTAACTTTTAAGTCATAACCCTAATGTAACATTGTAAACTCATAATACTAATGTGACATTATAATATTAACCATTCACCACACCATTTTTTTAATTAGAAATATGCAAACTAACTTAACTCACCATATTACATTAGCAAATGTAACAATGTAAACTCATAATACTAATGTGACAATATACTATATTAATGATTCACCACACCATTTTTTAATTAAAAATATGCAAACTAACTTAACTCACCATATTACATTAGCTAATGTAACAATGTAAATTCACAATACTAATATCACAATATACTATATTAATGATTCACCACACTATTTAATTAGAAATATGCAAACTAACTTAACTCAATGTAATTTGGTAAAATAAATAAAAATAATAAAAATATTATATAATCAAATTTATAATTAAAATTATCTATTTGATAAAATTTTAAATTTATCATGATATTATAATGAATAGAAAAATATTTAAAAATTATAATAATTATATAAATATTTTTAAAAAATTAAAAAAAACAATTTGTATTGATATTTTAGAGACTTAAAATTTTTTAAATTTTATTTTTGTATTAAAAAAACATTAATTTTTTTTTCCATTATAAAAAACACACCCATAAAGGAGAATTATATAACCTAAGAAAAACAATCAACTCAAGAAAGAGAGGTTGAAGAAAATCACAACTTGAGAAATAAGATTAAGGAGCTAGAATAAAAACTAACCAACAATTTGACCCTTAGTAATCTAGAAAAAAAATTGGATATAAAACCCATCAAAGAGGAAATGAATAAGCGAATCAAAATGGACCATCAATATAGTAAAAAAGCCTTGAACCTCATAATTTTTGGTATGAATTAAAAAACAAGTCACAAATTGAAACAACTTACATCATAGAAGCAAAGAGGCCATGGAAAATAGTTGATCATAATGATAAGTTGATCTGTGTCAAATATTTAGTAAATCTCCAAGCTTGAATATTTATAAATGAAGACCTCATTCCCGAAGACCAAGTTGAATTAAGGAAGGAAGTTCAGAAGGTAAAATAAGCTAGGAAAGAAGGAAAACATGTAATAATTAGAAATCAGAAAGCCATTGTTAGGGATAGAGACTAGAATGATAATAATAAATAGGAATTTGGGACACTTGGGATCCTTTTTTTGGAATTGTCATGGATTTCGAGGGTGCAAAGGTCCTATGATAAGTTGGATCCCAAGGGATATTGATATTATCTGTCTAGTTGAAACTTGGGAGCATGAAAAGTCTAAAGCCCCTAACATAGAAGGATTTGTCTTGTGGTTGGAATGGAACAAAAAATCCCACCGTAGAGGGATATGAGGCATAGCTTGTTAAATTAGAAAGAGTATTTCTCCTCACATTCAACTTCATAAGATCGACCCTCTCAATCAATACATTTGGATAAAAATTTCACACACCAATGCTAAGAATATGTATATAGCAATTTGCTATTTTGCACCTATTAATTCTACTTTTTATAAGAAAAAACAATCTAGATAGCAATTGTCCCTATAATAATTTAGAACAAGATATTTATAGTTTGAAAAATGAAGGTAATATCCTCCTGCTAGGAGGCTTTAATGCTAGGACTGCAACTAACCAAGAAATGCTTTTAAGCAATGATCCCAACCACAATCCTTTATAGCTAGATGGGGACCTTGTTTTATCTAACATCTACAAAAGAAGCTCTGAATACCTAATTGAGAACTTGTTTGGTACTAATTTGGTCAAGCTCTGTAGCTCTCAAGACCTAATAATTTGCAATAGAGTAATGAAGTGGACAAAATCCAACCAAATGACTTGTATTCATGGGCTATGTAGTAGTGTCATAGATTATGTGATATATGATATCCCCGTTTCCAACCAAATAGTAACTTTTGACCTTTTAAATGACCATGAAACCAACTCTCAACATATACCTTTAACCCTAACTCTAAACTTTGCCATGCACAGGAGCACCATTGAAGAGAATTTTGATAATCAAAGGAAACTACGCTTTGAAAAAAGTAAAGTTGACATTTTCTTAAAGGATTTAAATAGTGAATTACATCTCCTAACTTATAAGGACAACATTGAAGACCTTATCATAATTTTACAAGTACCCTTTCCACTTCTATTAACAAGTTCTCTTTCGAGGTGTCCCGTAATAGAATGACCAACCCTTGGTATGATAAAAAATGTAAAATTGCTAGGAAATCCATTAGGGATGCATTTAATGAGTCCTTAAAAATCGATAAGACTAATACATAAAATCCCTAATTAAAAGGCAAAAAATGTACTATATCAATAAAAGGAAAGAGAAACTTTCACAACTATCTAAGATGGATCCTAAGAAGTTCTGGAGGAAAATTCTAATCCGCAATACTAAAGAAAATAATATGATTCCCTTAAGGGTCTAGAATTATTACCTTAAAAGTATTTACGAGTTCTCTAATGCCATGGAAAACATTCCTATTGTCCCTACAAAGGATGAAGTTTTTTTTTGGATGACATAGAGTTCAGGGTTAAGCAACTTGCAAATGGGAAAGATAAGAACATTTAAGGATACAAAGCTAAAGTTTTTAAAATCAGAGGGCCTATCATCATCCCTCACATACACAATCTCTTCAATTTAGCAGTCAAGAAGGGATTCTCTAAAACCTGGACACAAAGCTTCATTCACTACTACATATGGGCGGATTATTCCATGAAATTTTTCCACGCTTCCACTAGTTTCATCTTTTTTTTTAAACAGGGCGGGATTTTCGTCGTTATTTCCACGAGAGTTCGTCGCAATATCCATGAAAATCTTATTGTAATCTAGTCGGGATTTTCGTCGCAATAGAGACGAAAATTTTGCCTATCTCAATGGTTGGTGTTAACGGCTAGTTGACTATTTGATCTATATACGTGACTTTAAGAGACTTTGCGACATAATTGCTATAGTTGCGACACTGTTCTTGGCTTTTGTTTGAGCAGTTTATTTTTTCCGTCTCCCACCGGTTGAACAAATCCAATTCTCGATCTCCATAGCTCAGATTTTGAACTTGCAAGGTTAGTATGTTATTTTTTATTGATGTACTCATTTAACTTGTAAACTTTTGTTCAAATGTCCAAATTTCATGTAGCTTGTTTTTTCCTTGATAATATATTATAATATGTGTAGTACCATATTTCATATCTTTTGTTTTTGGATATAGTTAGTATATTCTATGGAAAAGGGTATGTGGATTCCATAATATTTACGAGATCTTCCCATAATATTCACAAATTTCAAATAGAACTCACATTATTTTCCATAGACAAAGAGATATAATGCATGAGTGTGGAAGATAAAATAGTAAAACAAAAAAAAAACTGCAATTTCAACTTGTAAAAAGAAAAATTCGAGGAAGCCTCTAATTTCAATGAAAGAGGCATAAGATTACCAAATATTCAAGAAGAGACTATTATGAAAGCTTCACCTCACCCAGAGAAATATTAATAACATTTCCCTCTTCCGCATAAATTCTTTGCTATCCTCAACATATTGTAATAAATAA
>JASDQU010735445.1:320900-332997 GCA_032191745.1 Picea mariana
ACTTTTGTTGTACACCACGATGTCATCTAAATACACCACAACAAACTTGTCAAAAAACATCTACAACACGTCATTCATCAATTTGAAAAGGGTTGCAGGTGTGTTGCACTGTAACCCAAAAGGAATCACTGGAAACTCATAGTTCCCATAGCTCGTCACCATGGTTTTATTTGCCTCATCTCCATCTGCAATCTACACCTAATAATACCCATGTTGCAAGTTAAGCTTTGAAAATACTTTGGCCTTGGCCAACTTGTCAAATCAATTCGCGGCTAATGACAATTAGGTATCGATTCTTTTAGTATATTTGTTCAATGCCTGGTAATCCAAACACATCCTTAGCTTTGAAGTGTCCTTCTTCTTCTAGAAGAGAATTGGGGTTCCATATAGTGACTTAGATGGATGAATGAAGCATGCGTCAATCAATTCTATCAACTATCACTTCAACTCTTGAAACTCAGGTCCAGAAGATCAGTAAGGAGCTCTTGACGGTGGCTACAACCCAGGCTCTAGCTCTATACGATGATCAATAGTGCATCGCGGTGGGAGACATTTTGGAAACTCATCTGGAATTATGTTTGGAAAGTTACCCTGTTAGTACTGAGAGTCACCCTCATACTACTAGAGGATAAGCCCAGTACCCATCAAAAGGTTTGTGAATGTAAATTAGTGATTAAAGGTCGAATGGACAAAACTCATCATAAGAATGTTTTAATACATAAATCTGGGCTAGCATGCATAAGAAAATGAGGTTTTGATTAACTTCAGTGAGTGGTTTAAGGGTAAAGGTGAATATAAGGAGGACTTAGTGAGGAAGGTGGATAGGTCTGTTATAAGCATCAGGCCTTCAAGCCTCTAGGTGAAGAAAAACTCAGTCACAAGAACTTCTTGAACTTAAAGTTTAAACACTGAAAAACCTTCATAGCAGCATTATAATCAAACATCCATTATAAAACAACCACAACATTTCATATGGATCATCCAATCATGAGCATTTCAGAATAAGAGGAAACAAGATGATGAAAGGAAGCTGACTTCTATTAATGAAAATGTCTCAAGTCTCATACCTATCCAGAGAACAGCTCTGCTTAGTCAAAATATTACAAATGGGAGCTATGCTCAACCATTCGAACCTCCACATATCATTCATCTGATGTATTTATAATAAAAAACAATAGGCAACAGCTAACGGTGCGAGCTAGCCTTCCTATCCTAGGATCCTCCACAAAAAAATACAATTCTAACATATGTACCAACAGAACTAACAAACTGTTAAAATTAAGGAGTCATGTTGGCAACCACTCTAACAAAAATTGAATGGCATGTCTTGCAGCTTGGGCGCATCCTTCTCCAGTACCATCTGTCCTCCAAGCTTGTATGTTGATCACAGCTACCACCTGTTGATCTTTGGTTCCCTCCACATCATCAAAGTCAAGGAGTCGTGAATTCAAAACCTCTGACTGTAATGGCCAGTTCGTAGCACCATTCTGTAGCGCGTTTGGTAGCCAATTTTGTAGCGCCCTCCTATAAACTTCTATGCATATTCTATAGCGCCCTTGAAAAAGATTATATGCATATTCCATAGTGCCCCTTTGAAAAACTGCTCTACATATTTCGCAGCGCCTTTTTTGTGTCTGGCTAGGTGATTTCGTAGAGCAACTACAGAACAGTCTATGTAGACGATTCTGTAGTGCCAAGCGATATGAAATCTCTGTGTTTTTTCTTTGTTATGCAATGAATCCTCAAAAACACAAAAAGTCTTAGTATATGGACTATGAGCCTTAAATGCCTCCAGTAGGTGAAAATATAATATTTCCCTGAACACTTCAAAATGAWAGGATGATCRCCTTCAAAATTTAGATTCTTTCAGCCACTTCATCATCATTTGCAAGGTCATCACCATTTTAATAAGAAAGGCTCTTAAACTTTTCAATGTAGACAAACTTTATATTTGAAATAACCATTGAAATTGTAAAGGGAAAGAGTTGATGCAGGTTATATGACCTTAGGATAACAATGTTGAGTTTAATGTACAGGTTTGCAGTGCCAAACAAGGGATTTGCAGCATAATTCGTAGCAGATTTTGTAGCATAAAAAGAAAGGGCCAAGAAAGAGATAGGCACAATGGATTTGACATCAATATTGGCTCAGTTGTAGTAAAAGAAGCTTAAAATACTGCAGCTAGCCGAGAATTGGTAATAGAAAAGGTAAAAGGGGTAGGTTGGTAAAGTGGATCCTCAATTCGCAGCGTCCAAGAGGGGAAATTCAAGCACATCCTTGATCTGATCTTAAACATAGATCTAAAAACTCAAGGTTTTTATGGACACCATGGCTTCACAATAGATATGCTTCAGATTGCATAGAACCACCTACAAAAGCTCTAGCCTCCAATTCCCCTCTGCTAGCCAATCTCCAGCAAATTCCACAACGCCTGTCCGAACTTAAGAGTTTCTACAACGCCAAACTAGGAGAAAATTTGAAATATTTGAGAAAATAGTTAGACAGCCTTAAATGACTAAATCTAAAATTATTTCCTTTAAATCATGGATGTTGAAAACAATGAGATCAGCTAACACAAGCCTCATAGGTTCAATAATGGAAGTGATGACATGAGGGTGATGGTGGCATAAGGGTGATGGTGATGGCATATAATCTTGTGATGGGATGAAGACATAAACCAAAGATATGATCCAACATCAACCTTAACTTATTTATGCTAAGACCTAAGAACACCATAAGAAGGAGATCAAAAGTAAAACTTAAACAAGACTAAGGATAAAATATCAAAAATATAAGGATGAATGACCCATAACAACTACATGTGACCATTAACAACTACATGTGATAACATTGGCTCCACAGGGGATGGCATGCTCCCTGTGAGCTTCCATGAACAAGCAGCTTTAGTGTCTTATCCTAGGGATATGGGGTCATTATTCAAATACTAAAAGCAAACTGAAAACTGAAAAGCTTTCACACGAGCTTATTTATATACAAGAACCTACTCTAACTGAATTTTACAATGCTCGGGTGAAGAAAAACTTCCACCATAGCCACTCAAACTATTTGGTGACATAATTCTTCTCTTCACTGCAAATGATCCATCAAAGGTAAGGGAAGTATGACGGCAGAATGAAAACATGTTTTGGAACACTAACAATACCTCCAAATGATGATAAGATGATTAAATTTGCAAGCTCCAATGCTTTTGGAAATTTCAACTCCATAATAAAACCCCACAATGTCATAAAATTTATAATAAGGCATGCTAAACTGGTAAAACATTACCTCCTTTATTTCATCATTGCTCACATGTTGTTTTATGTTCTCAACATGTACTAGTGGATAAAGGATTAATGCAGGATTATTAATCCCAGGTGATATCTGCTCATTTATAAGTGTTGGACATGAGATAGGTTGCACATTTATCTCTTCCTTTTCCCCTCCAGGGCTCTCCCAAGGATCAAATTCATAATTATCATATACATGAACAATGTTACGAGGTTCCAGAGAAGCTATGAAAAAATTCTTCTCATCATCATCTTCGCTGGGATATCCATCAAAAATTGGATGTTCTTGGTCAATATTTGAAACAACTTCTTCATCATAAGCAGGGTTGCTAAAGACATATTTTTCAAGAACAGAAATATCCTCTACATTTTCTTCATAAGAGAAACAAACAAAATATGCCTTCAATTCTGAAAATCTAGGAAAAACAGAGAGGAATCTTCCCTAGTTTTTTTAACTAACTTATCATTTATCTCAGCTTCATAGTCAGTATAAATATCTATTGTATTTTTGTGATCAGAACTATCATTTGAATCTACATCCAGTACATAAGAAAAATAAGAAGAAACTGATGATCCTTCATTGATTTTCTTGACTAGGTTATGTTCTTTAACTTCACAGTCAGGAGAGAAACTTAATGCAGCTTGAACACTTTTCTCATATTCCTCACAACAATCATGAAAAATAAACTCAAAGGAGTAATACCTTTTACAATGCACATTGAAAGCGGCATGGAATTATCTGAGTGAAGAAATGCTAGAAGGTTCAAGAGACTGATACCAAATACGAACATCTCCTTGAAGAAAATACGTAAACAAATTCATACGCATGTCTTCATGTTGGATGTCAAGTTGTTGCATCAATGCATGAAATTCTAGAACATGCTCAATAGGGTTGTCATTCTCACCTTCATAAAATCTTGGCAGCAAATCTTGCCATTCATCAATTTGAGGCACAGGATGTGGATAACTAGCTATGGCTGAGAAATTGAGTGGGGAAAACCTCCTTGCCAGGATAGCCTCCATGTCCATTTAATTTTCCTCATTCCAGTGGAATCACCAATAGATTCTGAACAATGGAGTCGCCATGGTGAATGTGCAGTCTTGAAGGTGTCCAACTTCAATCACCATCTAAAGCTAGAGTTGTGCAATGTTGTTCTTCCCAGGGAGATTTTCAATCTTCTCAAATCCATCCTCGACAATGGTGCCAAGAATGTTAGCAATGATATTCACCCTCGGACTGCTAGAGGATAATCCCAGTACCCATCAAAAGGTTTGTGAATGTAAATTAGTGATTACAGGTCAAATGGACAAAACTCAGCATAAGAATGTTTTAACACAGAAATCTGGGCTAGCATGCATAAGCAAATGAGGTTTTGAATAACTTTAGTCATTGGTTTAAGGGTAAAGGTGAATAGAAGGAGGACTTAGAGAGGAAGGTGGATAGTTCTGCTATAAGCATCAAGCCTTCAAGTAGCTAGGTGAAGAAAAACTCAGTCACAAGAACTTCTTGAACTTAAAGTTTAAGCATTGAAAAACATTCATAGCAGCATTATAATCAAACATCCATTATAACACAACCACAACATCTCATATGGATCATCCAATCATGATCATTTCAGAATAAGAGGAAACAAGATGATGAAAGGAAATCGACTTCTATTAATGAAAATGTCTCAAGTCTCATACATAACCAGAGAACAACTCTGCTTAGTCAAAATATTACAAAAGGGAGCTCTGCTCAACCAGTTGAACTTCCACATATCAGTCATCTAATGTATTTATAATAAAAAACAATAGGCAACAGCTAAAGGTGTGATTTGGCCTTCCTATCCTAGGATCCTCCAAAAAAAAATACAATTCTAACATTTGTACCAACAGATCTAACAAACTGCTAAAATTAAGGAGCCATGTTGGCAACCACTCTAACAAAAATTGAATTTCATGTCTTGCAGCTTGGGCGCATCCTTCTCTAGTTCCATGTGTCCTCCAAGCTCGTATGTTGATCCCCAGCTTCCACCTGCTGATCTTTGGTTCCCTCCACATCATCAAAGTCAAGGAGTCATGAATTCAAAACCTATCACTGTAATGGCCAGTTTGTAGTGTCATTCTGTAGCGCATTCGGTAGCCAATTCCGTAGCGCCCTCTTATAAACTTCTCCATAGATTATGTAGCGCCCTTGAAAAGGTTTCTCTGCAGATTTTGTAGCGCCCCTTTGAAAAAATGCTCTACATATTTCGTAGCACCTTTTATGTGTCTGACTAGGTGATTCTATAGCACAACTACATAACAGTCTGTGTAGACGATTCCGTAGCATCAGGTGCTACAAAATCTCTTTGTTTTTTCCATGTTATGCAATGAATCCTCAAAACACAAAAAGTTTTAGTAGATGGACTATGAGCCTTTAAATGCCTCCAGTAGGTGAAAATATAATATTTCCCTTAACACTTCAAAATGAAAGGATGATCACCTTCAAAATTTTGATTCTTTCAGCCACTTCATCATCATTTGCAAGGTCATCACCATTTTAATAATCAAGGCTCTTAAACTTTTCAATGTAGACAAACTTTAGATTTGAAATAACCATTGAAATTGTAAAGGGAAAGAGTTGATGCAAGTTATATGATCATAGGATAACAATGTTGAGTTTAATGTACAGGTTCGCATCACCAAACAGGGGATTTGTAGCATAATTCATAGTAGATTATGTAGCATAAACATCAAGGGACAAGAAAGATATAGGTGCAATGTCTTTGAGATCAATATTGGATCAATTGTATAAAAGAAGCTGAAAATACTGCATCTAGCCGAGAATCGGTAATAGAAAAGGTAAAAGGGGTTGGTTGGTAATGTGGGTCCTCGATTTGCAGCGCCTAGGATGGGAAACACAAGCACAACCTTGATCTGATCTTCAACAGAGCTCTTAAAAATCAAGGTGTTCCTGGACACCATGGCTTCACAATAGATATGCTTCAGATTGTATAGAACCACCTACAACATCTCTAGCCTCCAATTCCCCTCGGCCAGCCAATCTGTAGCAGATTCTGCAGTGCCTGACCCAACCTAGGAGTTTCTGCAGTGCCAAACTAGGAGAAAATTTGAAATCTTTGCGAAAACAGTTAGACAACCTTAAATGACTAAATCCCAAATTATTTCCTTTAAATCATGGATGCTAAAAACAATACGATTGGCTGACACAAGCCTCATAGGTGCAATAATGGAAGTGGTGACATGAGGGTGATGGTGGCATAAGGGTGATGTTGATGGCATATAATCGTGTGATGGGATGAAGACATAAACCAGATATATGAGCCAACATGAACCTTAATTTTTTGTGCTAAGACCTAAGAACACCATAAGGAGGAGATAAAAAGTAAAACTTAAACAAGACTAAGGATAAAAAATCAAAAATATAAGGATGAATGACCCATAACAACTACATATGACCCTTAAAAACTACATGTGATAACATGCCCAACAAGTTAACAAGATCAAGTGGAACAGGTGTCCCCACTCCATCCTCTTGCAATTATCCAACAATTGCTACATAAATCTCTAATCCATTCCAGCTTTTTTCTCTCTTCATACTAAGTGCAGACATAATCTGCACCTTTCCACCATACTCCCTTGTGGTTTTTCACATAACCAAGCCTTTTATTCACCAAGTATAACCATATTTTCCATCCATGGCATGATGACTGAATCTGTCCTCCTGAGGAATTCCTTCCCAAGAATCACCTCAAATTCATCCATAGGCATCACTATGAAGTTAGCCCGACCTTCTCACTTATCAAGTTGAATGTGAACGGAGGAGGATATACCAGCCCCTTGCCTTACCTTAAAGTTTACTTCCTTCACCACAAATCCACACAGAGAAACTCTAAGTCCCAACTCTTTCGCAACCTATATCTTTAGAAAATTATGCAAAGACCTTGAGTCAACCAAATATTGCATTGTTCTTCCATTGATAACCAGATCCACAACACACAACTGGTGGTCTTGGCTACCAAGTTTTCCACCCAGGGCACCCAATGCAGCAACCCTTTGTAGCTTGCTACAAATTGATCCTTGCCACTCTTTCTATGTTAATTGAAAGGAAATCATCATCACAATGAAACATACCTACATTGTACTTGTCTTTCACAGAATATGTGGGATCTCCCATTGGTCTACCCCTTGGTTCCAAGGTGCATCGTCACAAGTCCCTATAGATCTTAGTTCTCTACTCAAACCAAGTCTCTTCTGGCTCGCGGTCATGATGGGACACTTGGATGACCCTATCTTGAGTCATCTATGGTCTTCTTATGTCATATGACTTCGCCCACCTCTTTCATAGTTGCACCAACCAAGGCCAACCCACTCCCGAACTGTGAAAATATTGTCATATTGTGTCTTATGTATTCGCAATGTTATTCATCACAAGACTTGCGAAATTTTTCTAATACAATTTGTTACACCCCCAATAGTCATGCACAATTCTAACCTTGGCATCTCATGGGCATGTGACAATACAGCGGTTCTCACTTGGAAAGTTGGATCAACCAATGATACTTCACCTAAACTATTCTTCCTCACTTAGAGCATACCCATACTCCATTCTAGGCTACATACGAGTCACACTCCTAGTTTGTGAAACTCAATTTTATACTTATACAATTCTTAACATTCTTTAACACTTAGTTGTTTTGGCATACAACAAAAAACATGTGAAACAAAAGAGACACGGATATAGTGCGAGCAGCACCAGTGGTGCCTAATACATGACTTCGTTTATTATATTGTGAAACAGAAACATTGAAATATAGAGAGGGAAATATTGTCCCGGTTACAAATATGGGAAAACTCTCATGACTCTACCTTAAGCACTGCAGTTATCCCACAATCTGAGGTTTTCATCTTATCATCCAACATTTTGATATGAAATTTACGACCATTACACCACATAGCCTTGTGATGTTTCAACTGCAACATGGAAAACAAGTAAAAAATAAATTTCCAATTAACAATCCTCATATAGGACTTACTAAATATATATTTCAATAATTAAACAAACCAAATACATTGAAAAATTAGGAAAATGTGGGTAAAAAATTTAACTTGCGTGTTTATCTTTCAAACCAAAGCCTAAATCAACTTCCCTTGATGTAAGATCAGGAAATTGATCTCGATGACGATGCATTGTTTTAAACATCTTACTCACCCCTTCCCATGATAACCTACTGAAGTATTCTTTAGTATATTCTATCCAATGCTCCATCCAATCAAGGTTGTTTGCAATGTAAAAATGTAAAGCATCCCACTCTCGAGCAACTATATGATAGCATAACAATTTAATATCATTAATTAGTTATTGTTAATAAAGGAATAATTTAATAAATGTGTAATATATTAAATCTATGTTAACATCTAATAATTACCTTTCACAGTCCTCATTTTACCTTTCCCCAATAGGACCTCCCCTTCAAATTTGTTGATGGAGTCGAGATGCCAAATGCGAGGCACATTCATATTTTATGCTAATTTAGGTAGATATTGACTAATATACACCATGCATTGATATACTATATATCCCTCGACCATAGAACCCTCCGGACGTGATCTTTGTCTAACAAAATCCTTCAGTGACTTCAAGTGCCTCTCCACCATCCACATCGACTTTGTGTGTACTGGTCCACATAATTCAATCTCCTCAACTTGGTGTATGAGGTAGTGTTCTTGTGCATTGAAAAACGTTGGAGGTAGATATTGTCAATGCAATAAAATAATATCAAGGCAATAAAATAATATCAAGGCATACATAAATTTGCAAATAAAAGATAATATGTCAATAAGTTCCACTACAAATCACATAAGAAGTACATTTTTCTTATAAAACAATACTTACCTCATGTATTTGCCAAGTACATAAATAATTTGTTTTATATTGTTGTCAAAGTCATCTGGGAGAGATAAAGGTAGAACATATTGTAACAAAAAACAAATAATTATTATTTGTTTCCAAAAAATGCGTACCAATAAGGAAATATATTATAACCTACTAATTACCTTAATGAATGTATGCCAGTCATGTGTTTTAACCCCACCAAAATCACATTTTTTAGTTAAGATATTTTGTATGTTCGACGAAACCCCCATCGGAAACCTAATTTTTCGAATGACCTCTTTTACAATATTGCTCTGTTGCTCCGTCAATAACCAAGGAAAACTAGTATTTTGTTCACGACCATCACCATTATAATTAATAATAACACTTTTCAATGTGTGATTAGCTTCCTAGATGTCACAACAAATCTTTCCAATTTTCTCTTTGTCGGTCCTTTCATCTAATATTCGCCATAACAATTATGTTATGTTCTTCCCGATATGCATTGTATCAAACAAATGAACTATTTGTAGGTGCTCGTAGTATGGAAATCTATTGAATTGCATCGGGTAACTTTTCATTCCTCGTGGAAGCCCATTCGTGCCTTAACGACATTCATGAAACATCAACAAATTGAAATTAACACTAATTAATGGGACAAAATGAAATTAATACTAATGAAATTAACCAAAGATTTATATAATAGGTCATACATAAATAATTTGCGTACCTTAACTATTTCTAATATATTCTAACTTCCCTAGGCGAGGTGTCATTCTTCGTGGTTTTTTTTCCGTTTTCTTCTTTACCATTGAATTTTGCTTTGTCTGTAGTTCGATAACTGTGGTTCTTAGGAAGATAGTGCATATACTCATCAAACAGTTCCTTTTCTAAACTCCTTGAACGACGAGATTTTATCCTCGGACCACAATCTGGGCATGCAAATTTACCCTTTGTTTGAATACCTACAAGATATATGAATAATTGTAGCGTCAAATTAGAGTTACAATTTAAAATAATGCATGATTTTTTCAATAAATATATATAATATTAAATTACAAAATAAAGTAACAATATACCACAAAAATGTGTTAACCCTGGAGCATCATGAATTGTCCATGATAGTATTCCATGGAATTGAAATTGTTTTTTCCCTATTGGTCTAGAGATGTCATACATAGTGACATCAGCCCATAACTTCAACAACTCATCGATGAGAGGCTCAATATATACGTTCATATCTTTAACTTGGTACCCACCTAATTGGTTCAACATACTGCATGATTAATTATACTTATCTAGATGTCGTGATATATAAAAGAAATAATTACCATGCACGAAACAAAGAAATGAAATATTTTGTCATACTTTAAAGAAAATAAAAGGTAATTAAATAGCTGGAACAATCATTGCCAACATTGTGTGTTCTCTCTTGATCGACATCCAAGGAGGAAGGTTATTGTTTATAACAAAAACAAGCCACACTGAGTATGTAGAACGAAGCTCTCCAAATGGATTGACGCCATCAGCTGCCAACGAAAGTCTAACATTACGAGGTTCTTCTTTAAAAATTGGCCACTTTTCTTCGATGTAGTTCAATGCAAAACCATCTGCAAACATTCGAAGAACATCGTCTTGACTTGTGTTCTTTGCATGGAAATCCATAAATTGTGCTATACTTTGGCACCTGAACAACCACTGGAAACGTGGAATTATCGGAATATAATGAAGAACTTTGCGGGGCACCTTTTTTGACGCTTTATCGGTTTGATATCTACTTATTTGACATTGTGGGAATTCATTTTCTAATTCATATTGTCCATAATATATGATATGATCATTAGGACATGCATCAATAGCCTGATAGTCCATTCCAATTTATTTCATAATCATGGATATTTCTCGATATGTGCGTGGCAAAATATTTGACATCGGTAATAGAACATCGCCTAACAATCTACAAAATTTTAAACAATAAGTCAATGTAAACAATATTAATCAACAATATATCATCCAATATACTAATTTACAAATTAGAAACAATAGCAATATAGGAAAAAATTGAACCTTTTAAGTATTTGTGAACATGCAAGAATAAATAATTAACAAATTAAATACCTTAGTATCTGTGTGAGACATGTGTTTGATAAACCATTCAAAACCTTCAAGTTCACCAACAACAATATAGCAGATAAAAGATTTGTTGTTGAGCCTTCATAAAGAGGTTGACGTGACTTCTCAAGTAGAAAATCAACATCATGACTATCATCCTGGTTGTCCTCATCCATTGGAGCAAATGTGTCTTGGATCAATCTATCTATCTCATATTCCTGATTTGAATCACTAACGTTATCTCCATCCATATCATCATTAATAACTTGATCGGCAGCTTCAATATTCTGATCTCGAAGTTCATCTCCCTGTAAAGTAGTATTTCTGCTAGTACTTGGAAAATAACTCTTTGGAGGTCGACATTTTGGGGGCATCGTCTATATATTTAAAAACAAAGTAGAAAATTTAGTGTGTATGGAAAATATAAAAATCTCGATAAGAAATATTACTAAAATTCATGACATACCGATTATTACAGAGAATACAATAAATATTGAATCCTCTTACCAAGGGACGATATTCATAACCCCCTTCGCCATGCCCCTTCTCCTTACAATGTCTTTGGGTTGTTGTTATTAAAAGTCTTCTTTTTTGCAAGCCTCTGCAATCATAGCAAGGGAAATAACATTTTCCATTGCCCCTGGCCTCTAATTCCGCTCTTAACCGAGAAAGCTTCATGTCATTTTCATTCATTGTTACAAATCCTTGTCCTGACAAGTAATTGTCTTACCTACACCATACCAAACATTAAGTTGTCATTTTTTTATATTTTAGCTACTCCTTTCGATTATGATATGTTTATTTACAGTGACCTACAATCCTCACAATTATTTCT
>JASDQU010735445.1:349556-365131 GCA_032191745.1 Picea mariana
CTTCAGTGCTCTTGTGAGGTCAAGACCAAGACAACACAAACCAACCAAAGTGAAGATAGAAAAATATATTCAACTGTCAACTTATGTGTATGATCAAGGAATTACACAATAAAGTGAGAATAGCTTTATGGGAAAGCGACATGCCACTATATCATATTAATTGAAAGTAGAACATTACAACCTGATCACCTTGATGTCGCAAGCTCCCTTTTAGTGGTTCTTGGCTCCAACACACACACTTGCTCAATCTTTGTATGAAGAAGATCAAATCCTCTTGATAGACTTGCTAGAGTCTCCAAGCTCTTGTTCAAGCTAGGTCCTTCACAAAATTCTTTCACCAATTCTCCAATGAATCTTGCTTAACCTTTTCCATGATAATTCCATCAATATATAGGAGAGAATGAGATGGTTACTTGGATAAGAATGATCCCAAAATATCAGGGAAACTAGTAAAAGGATAACCATTCGAATGCCAACCCATTCTTCTAGAAGATTCCCTTCTAGAACCATCGAGAATTCATCTTTTTCCAAGCCTTAGAATGAGTTTGCACCCTAGCTATTCAGCACAGTGCGAGAAGTTCACACCCTAGCTTAAGGCGGCCTGTGAGAATGGGTCATTCTCGCACCCTGGTATATTAGCAACCTGCGAACTCTCTTCAAAAATATGTTTTCTAGGAAGAGATGAATGCCAATTTTCTCAGGAGAAAGTTTTTATGAGGAGCCTGAGTGCACCATCATCAATACACCATCATGATGACCAAAATCATGGGTAACAGAATTCCCCCCAAAGTATGAGGATGGAATCAGTGACATCAGAAAGACTATGTAAGTTGCATGTGTGTGTTGGAAACTAGGAGCGCACCTAATCGGAAACCTGCGGACAACAAAGCATCTGTAGAATATCATATATATTAATTATGAGGTAGGCATTCCCATACTCAGATCATAGACGGGTGACATTGTAGACATAGGTCATGGCCACCAATCATACACTGTGGATCCATGCCGTCAAAATATAGCATAGCCACCAGGAATACACTGTGGATCTATACGAGAAAATTCAAATTAAGACTATATAGCCACGAGACATACAAAGTGGATATATGTGTCACAAATTATACATATTCCATCACAACCTGGACATGGAGATGATATCCAGGTTCTTCAAACTCACCACCCAAAAGTATGAATCTAACCATGTGATTACATGTGTCGAAGTCGAACATGGTAGAAACCACTTGATTACCGGTCACTGATGAAACCGTTAACAAGTGCGAGGGAAATCACCATTGATGTCAATGACTCCCAAGGTGCTCTAGTACAAACCTTCAAATGTGAATGAATGAGTTGAAGTCAAACATCCGATGGAATCTTTCGATCAGGGGTCAATGATGTAAACCCACTGTCGAAATCGAGGAAACTTGCCATTGAGGCATGCAAGTTCCAAGGTACCAAATAATTTCTAAGTCTTGATTATGGATAATGAGCTGAAGTCGATGGAACAAAACTTGTCACAGGAGGGCCTTGATGTATCCCCCATCAATGACATGAAATGAGTAACAGATTTTGAAGATGAAACAGAGTATGATGTAAGTTGAACTGGACATAGGGAAGGTCGACACAGAGAGAATAGACAACTGCAGATGGCCGACTCAATAGAGGTTTTATATGAACTTCTCTTGAACATATGAGCGACACGACCAATGATTTGGAAATATTGACTCAAAGACGACACAGGGAATGACCTTGTAGCGAATCGAATGAGAGACAAATGGATTTACCAAACCGACTTCAAATAATGAATAGGGGGTGTCATTTTCAAGAGCGACACATACTGCCAATCAATATGAAGATGAAAACATAGCCCTTTCCCAAATTTCCCCCCACCATTTCTGGTGAGTACCTCTTTATTTTTATGCAAGATTGAGGAGGAAAACATATGCTTGTCGATATAAGATTATCCTTCGGATAATTCCTTCGGAGTATGTTTAACGAACCCTAAGAAGGAGTGGTTCAGTCCCATTATGGGTCTGTCGATGTTTGTTTAACGAGTCCAAAGATAGAAAACTCGAAAGTTTTTCATGATTATAGAGTCTGGAAAAACACTTAAAAGAGAACTCTCTTAGTTCCTTTTTCATAAAATAGTCCAATGAGACCGAAAAAGAGATAAATTATCGCTCACCAGACGCTTTCTTCAAATACTTTATCGAGCGTGAAAATAGCAAGGTTGCTCGGCTATCTTTTCATGTTTAGAGAGTCTGAAAAGAGCTTAAAGAAGACTCCAGGGGGGTTCCTTTTTCGTATAACCTTGTTGAGCCCGAAAAAGTGATAAAAGTATGCTCGATCACGTTCTCATGTATTTTAGAGCATGAGAACAGACAAAGACCAAACTCGAGGTTTTGTGCAAAAAACCATGAAAAACAATCAAAACATGCGATGAAAAAAGAAAAATATGTCTGCATCCCTGTACATGAACATAGAAGTCATTACGCCTACAAAAGTTACACTCAAAAGGGAATTAGGGATTAGGTTTTAATCAATAAATAATTTAAAAACTCAATAACATGGTAAAAGTTAATATAAAGAAGTAAAACTCTTTTTACCATATCATTTTCACTTATCCACTATTTGAGCCCAAAAAACCCCCCTTTTACCCTCGAAGTTCGGCGTCAGATTGCAAGAGTTACGAGAATCCATTCGACGAGCTGTCAATGACAGTGAGGTAGGCTCTTTGTCCTCTACTCTTTCATGGTTTAAATTTTTATTTTCATTGGTAAAAACACATTTTTGAGTTGGTTTTATGAGCCATTCTTGTGCTCAGCCATTCTTGCAGGTGAACTACACGGGACCTGCGAGAATGGGTCATTCTCGTAGGTGATCCCACAGTAGCCTACGAGGTTCTTGCACTGTGCCTAAAGGGTACCTGCAAGAACCGCAAAGCATAAAAGTCTTAAAAATTTTGCTCAATGAAAGAAAACCAATATATGAATAGAGTTACTAATTTTCTTTTTGTGCTTCTTATGCAGGTAGTTGGCCATCACAATGGTTCTGAAATGGAGCGAAAGGGAGCATGAAGAAGACAATGCCATTGCCGGAAATCATCCACCCACTATTGCCGCTTTGAGGAACTGTGGTCTTCTGAAGTACTTCCGTATCCTAGGCATGAGGGCCCAAATCAGGTTATTAGAGTACCTTGTGCATATGTGGGATCTCGATCAGCAGGTATTTCATGTAGGGGTCCACACATTTTCCTTAGATATTGAGGACATTTACTTCTTGACTGGACTGTCACGGCGTGGGTACCACGTGAACCTGACTGGTAGCAGAGGTGGTGGGTTGCCCATGAGTGAGTACTGTCACTTACACTGTGTTCTCGAGGCAGAGAGGAAGAAAGGGAAAGTAGCTATTTGGGGAGTACGAGATTTGACCCTCCGTACTATATTGTTCACCATAGCTCGGATGGCTAGGAGCTCCGCTCCTCACATGGAACTATAGAGTTACTTCCAGTATGCCATAGAGTGTACTGAACCTCGAGTTTTTAATTGGGCAGATGCAGCGCTTCATAGAATGAAAAGGCAGTTGACCAAATGCAGACGAGGCAACCTGAAGCAATTCAGGTACAGATCTTTTTTGGTGTCCTTCTTTCTCGAGAGGGTTCCATTACTGAGACTGCAGGTTGAGTGGAATTTCCTAGCTCCCAGGGATCCAAGAATGCTGAGATGGTGTTATCTCATGGACCGACACGTAGCTGGACCAATTATCAAGTATGATGATACCTTCTTCGATTAGCTGCGACCACAGATGTTGATGGTCGACGATTATGCTTATGCTGGGTTGGATTTCCGAGGAGATCCAGAATTAGTCCTGCCAGAGGATGCTCAGTGGGGGGAGCTTGGTAAGAAGTACACATTTTTTCTTTTTAAATGTTTTTGTGAATTTTATCATATGCAAATGTTTTTTATATGTTCATCCAAAAACTAAATACAAAATTTGTTGTTGATGACATAGATGTGGGACCTTACCGACCTCCTGGTACTTCTCCCATTCAGCGGCGAGGAGAATTAGCACCAGTGCCACAATGGGACACCGAGGATTATCAAGCAGTGGAACAAAACCTAGAGGGTTTGACAACGGATATTCCAGACATGCCTCTTGGAGAGGTTGCACGATGCTATTAGCATCACACAGTAGGAGTGTCAGAGTCCATAGGTCGACTGCTCCATAGGGTTGCTTGGGCAGTCATGTGTTACCATGAATGTCATCCATGACGTCACTTTGTAGAAGCTATGAGCTTTAGATTTTGACATTTTGGTCTTTGGACAAAAATTTTTGTAAAAAAAACTCTTTTGATCGTTATATATACAGACGGCTTCTACCGGTTTATCTTGTGTTGTCTGAAAATTGATGTGATTGATTTATAAGTTATCCAAATGTCTGTTTAATACATAGTTAGCCAATGCATCAGTTAATGTATTTAGACATCTAGGAATATGTTGATATTCAATATAATCAAAATAACGTTCCAAGAGGCGAATTCGCAAATACACCCGTAACAAAGTAGGACTTCGAATAGTATAGACATTACTTAAATGTAGTACTACAAGCTGCGAATCGAGTTGCACAACCAAATGAAGGATTTCGAGCGAGATAACATCAACCAATAATTCGATAACAGTGCTATACTCTGCAATATTGTTGGTCGCACAACCGAGACACACACCTCATAAGGATACAAGTTTGTTTGTAGGGGCGTAAATTGTCCATGCAACGGAAGCAAGGTTCTGAGTACTACGGTTGGCACCATCAGCAAAGCCAATATAGGGTAGTGAATACTCCGACATCTGGAAATCAAACATAATGTCACATAAGGGAAGAGACTAGATAACGACAAAAGCAAGCTATAGTAACACACAAGAAGTATGATACAATAAAAATACAAGTACTCGTGCACAGGTGATTTTATGCATAGTACTTCTTCAAGTACAACCCATTCCTGGGTTCACTTAAAGGGATACCATCGTAATCTACTAACTCATAAGCTCCTTTTTCCAACACTCGTCGAACGATATAAGGACCTCGCCACATGGCTTCGAATTTCCCAGCTCCTAACATATCTCGATCTTGTTCATAGAGGAGAACAAGATCTCCTTCAGAGAAAACGTGAGGCTTGACATGTTTGTTGTATTGGGCCTTGACACATTTTTTCTGAGCTTCTATGACTAAGGTGGCATCGCGTCAAGTTTTGTCTAATTGCATAAGATACAATAGATGTTCTTCCTCAGCAGAAGTGTTTGGTAGGAGTTCAACAGCTAGTTTTAAAGAGGGTATCTCGCATTCAATCGGGAGAATGGATTCCACACCATAGACTAACCGAAAAGGTGTAAACCCAATAGCAGACTTGACGAATGTCTGGTAAGCCCACAATGCCGAAAACAACATTGTTTGACAACTTGTTTTGTGAATCCCTATCATTCGTCAGAGCATAGTTACGAGAACTTTGTTAATTGCTTCGACTTGGTTGTTGGCTTGTGAATAATAGGGCGTTGAGTTTTCATGGCAAAGACGCAACTTTTCAGTAAGTTTGGACATCATGAAGTTTCTAAAGTGGCTACCGTGATCAGTGATGATAGCTTGGGGAACACCAAAACGGGATGTGATGTGATTAAAAATGAATAATGTTGTGGTCTTTCCAGTGTTGTCAAATGTCGGCATTGCCTCGGCCCATTTCGTAAAGTAATCTATGGCTCCAATGATGTACCCATGCCCCCCGACCAAGTGGGGGTGACATGTCATGAAATCGATGCCCCATTTCACAAAGGGACCAATGGAGACCATAGGGTGAAGAGGAGTTGGATGAGACCGTATCTTGTGATTGTAGGTCTGGCAAGCATGGCATTTTTGAATGACGATTATGCAGTTGTTAAATAAATAAGGCCAAAAATACCCTGCGCATAAGATCTTCTGGGAAGTAGCATACTTAGACATATGACCACCACAGGATCCGAAATGGAAGTCATTCAGATCTCTCTCAGCCTCGTCAAATGTGAGGTAGCGTTGAAAAACATAGTCAATCCTGTGATGATAAAGAGTATCCCCGAGGATAATATATTGACGAGCTTGGTATCGTATTCGACATCACTCAGTACTGGACAAAGTTGGCCAAAAATTCTAGGTTTGGAGATATATAATGATATCGCCATACCAAAGATCATCAGTGCTGATGAGGAAAAAGGATTCATCAAGTAATGAATCAGCTGCTACATTTTCCGTTTCAGAATAGGGAAAGTCGCATATCAACTCAGCAAATACCAAGGACTTTTTAGACTTGGTGCGTTCGAATTCCAAGTCAAACTCCTGGAGTATCACAATCCATTTGGAGTATTTTCCCCCTAGCAATTGACGTGTGAGAATGTGTTGCATAGGGTTGCAGTTAGAAATCACTGTAGTCTTGCACGAGAGGATATAGTGCTGGAAGCATTGGACAGCTTGGATGGCAGCCAAGGCCAGTTTTTCGACATGTAAATACTTGATTTCAGTAGGTGTTAGAATTCGACTCAAATAGTAGATAACATGTTCGTCGTTAGCATCATCCTCTTGGATGAGAACCATACCAATGGTATAATCCAAGGCAACAAGGTAAAGGAAATAATCGCGACTGTAGTCGGGGGGAAAGAGAAGCGGAGCACACGTTAGGGACAATTTCAAAGCTTCAAAAGCATTGTTGGTGATGGTATCCCATACAAAATCAGACCCCTTTTTAAGTAACCGCGTAAATCCACAAGTTATCTTGGCGTAATCTGGGATAAAATGACAAAGAAAGTTTTATTTCCCTTGCAAACTTTGTAACTGGCGAAGTGTAGAAGGAGGAGGGAGATTAAGGATTGCCTCAACCTTTAAAGGATCAACCCGGATCCCTTGACATGAAATGATAAAACCTAGAAGGCGGCTAGATTCCACGCAGAAAATGCACTTATGAGGATTCAAACGTATACGATAGAACTGACAGCGGGCGAAAATGGCTCGGAGGTGGGTTGGGTGATCGACTTGACGCATTGAATGAGCGGGTAAATTGTCCAAATATGGTTGAACGATGTGCTTGATATCATGGAAAGCATAAGACATAGTGCATTGAAAAGTTGCGCTAGCATTCTTGAGACCGAAAGAAAGTTTTGATAGGAAAAAGTGCCCCAAGGACAAATAAAAGAAGTCTTATGTTGATCCTCGGGAACAATGTTGATTTGATTATACCTGGAGAAACCATCCATAAGAGAGAAGATTTCACTTCTGGCGCAATCGTCGACAATCTGATCGACGAAGGGGGTAGGAAAGTTGTCTTTGGGACAAGCTTTGTTGATATCCCTATAATCAACGCATACACGAATTGTGCCTTATTTCTTGTCGATCAGGACAAGATTGGAAACCCAGTCAGTGAGGGCCACCGGATAAATAAAGCCAGCTTTAAGAAGTTTCTCGACTTTGAACTTGATAGCCACCACTTTACGTGGGTGAACTAGATGAAGGCATTGCTGGACGGGTTTAGCGTCGGGGTGTGTCTTGATCTCATGTATCACAATCTCAGGGTCGATACCCAGCATTTCTTTGTAGCTTCAGGTGAAGATGTCACAAAACTCTTTGAAAAGGGATGTGTATGTGACGACTTCGTCAGAAGAACATGAAGCTCTGATATGGACATTTTTGACAATTCCAGGTTTGACTGATATGTCGAGGGGAATAGTAGGTGATATATTGCTTAAGTTCCCTTCGAAAAACACATCGTGTGTGGGCCCAGGAATGGTGGAGATGACGACAATGATTGACAGGGTCAATATCCATTGGTAGTTCTCAATGGTATGTTGCTCCAGAAAGAGAATGGAACGATGATTTCCATCGTCCCAAGGGGTGTCCTCCATGACAGACATGATCATCTTGTCAGTGGGAAAAATGACACGAAAATGATTAGGAGACAACTCACCAAGAGAGGGGGTAGAAGGTGTTGCCGATTGAATGGCCTAATAGGCGGATTCAACTGGACTTAACGGCATTTCATCATCGTAACAAAGATAATCTCTAGGGTCAGGTACTATCCAGGGGTCGTAAGATGCAGGAAGTTCATGAATCAAAGTGGAGATCATGTTGATTGAAGCAATGGACGAGCATGGAACATCGAGCGGTGCAATGGGGAAAGTACCCATCAACGAAGAGTCTTTGATAAGGCCTACACCGACGTTCTCATAACCTGGTAGGTTTTTAGCGATGAACGGTACATTTCCATTACGGGAATCAGAATTAAAGAAGGCTAATTGGTCGACGGTGACGACCTTTCCTTGATGTGGGAAACGTACCACATGGAAAAGGTTCGACACAACTGCGCGCATGGAATCGATCCAGCTACGGCCAAGTAGGAGATTGTAATCAAGAGGAGCGTCAAAGACTTCCACTTCAACTTGGACCATTTTTCCTTCTAATGTGATGGGAAATGAAGGAAGGACACTGTAGGGCTTAAAAATGGAGCCATTGAAGGCTTTGAGAGTATTCTGGGATTCATTCAATGAGGGAGAGCCAATGGCTTTCTATCAAGTAAGAGACATGACACATGTCGAGGCACCCTCGTCGATAACGGTTCGGCAAATGTTTTTGTCAGAGACAATCACTTGGATCTGAAATGTGAGTTGAGGGGGTAACCTTGGAATGTGATCTTCCAAGTCAAAGATTATTAAATTTGTATCTCTTGGGTCGATTCCACCAATAACTTTCAACGGTGCCTTCCGTTGTGTGGGAAAACTTTGAAGGACTTCGAGCGCTGACATTGCAGAAGGTGCTTGGGCCAGATCTTCAACAATGTTGTAGTTCTGGGCAGCACGAGCATGTGGATTGAAAGCCGATTTTCGAACGATGCCCTTTGGGGGGGGTCAGAGAACTATGTCAAGGCTCGGTCATTCGATATGAAGAGGACTGTTGGTGGGTGGAGTCACGGGAGAGGGTTGTACCGAGGAAGTAGGTAGATAATCAACCTTCTCTTTAGAGGGAGAATAATCTTTGGCTTGAGTGGTGAGTGCAATGTCATTTTGCTTTGATTCACCGGTACACATCAATACATAAGACATAGTAGAAGATGAGGGTTGGTCATGAATGACCAACTGAGCCTGCTGTTGAGACGGGAAGGGTTGGGACAAAACGGCTGGAGCAGGTGTTTTTGGAGCTCCTTGAAGGAACTTAGTGACCTCGACGCGTCGTGGACAATCCTTCGTGTAGTGATCATCACCACAGATAAGACAAGGGTATCGTGGTTTGGGCTTATCCCGATCATCAACAGGGGTAGTTTTGGTTCACTCTGCTTGAGAAGTATTTTTGTCCTCCTTATTTTTACCTCTTCCCTTTTTGGATTTGTTTTTACCGGCAGGGGTAGATTGAACTGCATTTACCTCAGAAGTCTTGCCAGTGGGAGGGGCAGAAGACAGAGCATTTTGAACATTAGAAGAAGCAGGTTTGGGGTTTGTGCTTGAGGTGGCATGTGGTTGGGCCTGGAAAGTGCCAATCACACCATCAGCTGCATGTGAAGCAACTGGAGTAGTTGAAGTAGCGGAAGTGGAAGGACGAGGTAAGTCAGGTAGTAAGTCGTTAAGGGTACTCGTTTGTGAGTAAACAAGGTCAAGGTATTGAGCACGACTTATGGCCTGCTCTTCTGTGACTACTCCACCCATGGCGATGTCCCGAGCGATGTCGTTCACAAATGATTTGGTGAACCATTCAGCCAGCAACTGATTGGGGAGTTCGAGTTTAATGAGACATCGTCTCCGTCACCACTCATGAATGTGATCGGATATATGAGTGGCTTTGGTTTGTTTGAAGGAAGTGAAAATCTCGGTCCCAGTGTCATAATGGATCAGTAACTGGTAGTGTGTAAGGAAAGCCATAGAGAGGGTGTTGAAGTCAGAGAAGAAACCCCGTGGTAATTCAATATACCACTTCGCAGCAGAACCTGTGAGGGTTCGTTTGAAAAGATGTAAGCGAATAGAGTCATCCATCAACGATTTGGATGAACACCATAGGTGAAAATTCATAACGTGATTATTCGGGTCCTCTCCTGCTTTGCCGTCGAATTTAGGAATGTTCGATGGTAACTTGGCTGATATAGCGAGCCATTGGGGAGAGTGACGAATTGGATCATTTAAAATCCTTAAAAAATATGGAAGATCCAAAGTGGCCAAAAAAGGTAACTGTCGATTCACCTGCTGGTACTGGTGGCTTTGGGGAGAAAGCCTTGTCGGCAAACCAGTAGTACCATAAGAAGTCTGCATATAATGTGAAGACCCAGGCAGATTCAGTGGTGGTTGGAGAGGATAGTTGATCATGGGATTGTATCCTAGATTAGGAACATGAGTTTGAGCATTTGAGCCCCAAATAGGATTGAACGAACCTGGATATGGTTGGCCCAAACTAGGGGGTATTACGGACACAGCTGAAAACTGCTGCCCCCCAGTCGATTGAGGAGGATGTTGTATCAACTGATTCCAATACTAGGCCAAGGACGGAGGTATTTTTTATCCATAAGGTGGGGTCGGTCCTCCTATCAAAGGTGGTGTTCCAATTGGGGGTTGTGTTCTAATTGGGATTTGCGTTCCAGTAGGAATTTGCCTACTGAGAGGGGGTTGAGTCATGCCACCTTGGTGAAATTTTCCACTGACGGGAATCTGGTAATTTGGTGTGAATGACGGAATAGTGCCACTAGGATTAAGAGTGCCAGTAGAAGACGAGGAAGGTCCTCCAAAAGGAAATTGAGGGAGTGTTGGAATAAAATCGGGAAGAGAGTGCCCATAATAAGAAGGACCACCAGGAGAGCTAGATGGGGTTTGTGTAGGAGTGGGAATGGAAGAATTCAATGCATGGTATCTGGGTGGTAGTGTCGGAGTGACGTTGGGCATACGTGGTGTTCTGATGGGAGTGAGACTAACCGTAGTAAACCCGGTGTGAACACTCATAGTATCTGTGTGATGGTCCATTTCGATAGGGATGATAAAGTGATAGGCGGTAGTAAATGGTACTATCTCTGGACTAGAGATTTCATAAATCACAGGTGGGGTGATTTCAAAAATCACAGGTGAGCCTAGACCAAAAAGGTCTCGTCGAAAAACACCTATAGACAAAAAAGGATCTTGGCCTTCTATGCCTAGAAAGGGTCCAACTGGTGATCCAGAAGATGTAACAACTAAGTCTCCAGAAGAATTCAGTCGCATAAATGGTTGCTCAGAGTTGGGGTGAAGTCGAAAGTCCTCTCGAGTATTGGTAATTTGGAAATGTTCTAGAAAGTCAGTACATTCCACTTGTGGTGTGATGACGTCTGGGACTTCACTTTTTTGAGCAGAGCCCTCAGGTGTACTTGTAGGCAAGCGTTGAGAACCTTCTAGATGCTCTGAAGATAAACCCTACATTCTATGTGAACGACGTGGAGGATCTATTGTAATCGAGTGACAAACTTCATGAAGAAAATCTTATGGTCAACTTTGGTAAACAAACAACATGCACTAGTAAACAAAATCTAGGAAGCAACACCAAGCAAACAAGACCTTCTAATTCCGAAGCCACTAGTTGGTGATGAAATCCAACGTCGCAACAACGAGACGAGAAGGGTCTGGGCTAGGGTGGAAAAGTTATGCTGACGACCTGCTTAACGGACTTATACCCTGGTGCAAGCTCCCACACATAATCATGGGTATACCCTCCAAGGAGCCCGAGTGAGTTTGGCCAACGTTGATTCCAGGTACCATGAAGAATTTCCCCTTCACAGTCACCTTATGTAAGACCCTAGAAAGATAAGCCGCTAAGGTTACCACCGACAACAATAAAGCCTGGGAGGACAGTTGACATTCCGATCCACACACAAGGGCAGGGTATCTAGCCAGAAATCAACTCAAAAGGCTTCCACTCATCATTGTGGGTATACCTCCGAGTGACCCCTGTAATACGTGCAATCTCTACACCGATATCAACAAAGCAAGGTGAGTAACTCTCTCAATATCAATGTGACCTCGTGCTTGACCCTTGTGTGAGAAGGGCTTCCCAGGACAAGATGTTATAAATGGAGTTTGACACTCCCTAACACAAGATGCTATTGTCTGTTTTGTGCTTTGGAGAGTGTATCTCTCTACCTATTCCAAAGCGCCAGCCTAGCTAAATGTTGGTGTAATAGAGCCCTAGAAAAGAGGTACTAGTTAAATTTTACAATTGTGCAATGTTATTAGGGGTTATTGTTACTCAAAGAAAGCGGAGATGAAACTGATGTTGTATAAGACTCTGACCAAACGATGCATGGATAAGAATGAAATATAGCAATTTTTGTTCAATGAATCCTATGTATGGGAGGGAAAGATAAGTTTTCTATATCAAACTTGAACTACAAAACACAATTTCCTTTAAAATTCACTTGCAACAAATCACACAAAAAATAACAATTCTCTATTGTTTCTTTTTCAATAATTTCAACAATTGATTTTCAATACTTTCGACAAAAAAAATGCTTTTGAAAGAAAAACGTTTGTTCACTTTTCAAAAAGGACCTACACCATGATGGTGAGAGTGAATAAAATCAAAAAACCAATGAACAAGCAATAGATAAAAACCCAAACCACTCTTTCAATGGAAACAAAAATAACAAGGAAACCAAACTAGTCTTTTCAATTGCATGAGAAAAGTGATCTTTCAAACAATGAGCAAATGATAAAGACAAAGAATCTCAAATTTCAACCGATCACTGGTTCTTAACCAACCAAGCACACTCAGATTCCAAAATCAGAGAGTATATCATTGCAGAGAAAAGTCAAGAAACGAAAGTCAAGAAAAAAGTGACAGGAAGAGCCTTTGAAATCCTAAGACTATTCGTGCATAAGAAAGAAGACAAGAAAACATCAACTAATGGTCCAAAAATCTCTAGTTAGGCACCAATACTGATCTGGGTAGTTGATCATGCAAAAGTCTTAAAGCCAAAATTTTGAAAAACAGGGTTCACAGGCTGAGACTGTTACACAGTGCAAGAATAGGTGATTCTCACAGGTGAGCTTTGAGCAAAGTGTGAGAACCTCGCACTGAACCTAAAAGCAGGGTGAGAACTCAGCATATTCTCACAGGCTACTGTGGAGTGCAGTGCGAGAATGTCTGAAACTAATCAAATTTTTGGAAAAAGACACAAAATTTGAAAAGGCCTCTGGACCCAGAGAGTCTATCAGGGTATCCTGAAGACTTAAAGATTGATATGAATGGAGAAAGGTAAGTCAAGAGCAAATGGCCAAGGAAAAATACCAAAAACCACAAAGAAAACGGGTTATCTCCCCAGTGGAATAGCCAATTTTGTTATCAGACTAATCGGTAGGTGCAGACACTAACATATCTCCCTAGATCCACCTGGATCTAGAACAAAACAAGACAGGACATGACTCTTTCCCTAAGTTATGACCATTGAATTAGCTAGTAGGAAGGAACAAGTAACATACCTTTGTATCGCTTCCTAGGGTCTCTGTTGCTCCTGCTTCGCTCCGGTGCTCTCCCGAGGTCAAGACCAAGACAACACAAACCAACCAAAGTGAAGATAGAAAAATATATTCAACTGTCAACTTATGTGTATGATCAAGGAATTACACAATAAAGTGAGAATAGATTTATGGGAAAGGGGCATGCCACGGTATCATATTAATTGAAAGTAGAACATTACAACCTGATCACCTTGATGTTGCAAGCTCCCTTTCAGTGGTTCTTGGCTCCAACACACACACTTGCTCAATCTTTATATGAAGAATATCAAATCCTCTTGATAGACTTGCTAGAGTCTCCAAGCTCCTGTTCAAGCTAGGTCCTTCACACAATTCGTTCACCAATTCTCCAATGAATCTTGCTTAACCTTTTCCATGAGAATTCCATCAATATATAGGAGAGAATGAGATGGTTACTTGGATAAGAATGATCCCAAAATATTAGGGAAACTAGTAAAAGGATAACCATTCGAATGCCAACCCATTATTCTAGAAGATTCCCTTCTAGAACCATCGAGAATTCATCTTTTTCCAAGCCTTAGAACGAGTTTTCACCCTAGCTATTCAGCACAGTGCGAGAAGTTCGCACCCTAGCTTAAGGCAGCCTATGAGAATGGGTCACTCTCGCACCTTGGTATATTAGCAACCTATGAACTCTCTTCAAAAGTATGTTTTCTGGGAAGAGATGAATGTCAATTTTCTCAGGAGAAAGTTCTTATGAGGAGCCTGAGTACACCATCATCAATACACCATCATGATGACCAAAATCATGGGTAAAAAAAGTGTCGATACTCATCAAACACTTCCTTTTCTAAACTCCTTGAACGACGAGATTTTATCCTCGGACCACAAACTGGGCATGCAAATTTACCCTTTGTTTGAAGACCTACAAGATATATGAATAACTATAGCGTCAAATTCGAGTTACAATTTAAAATAATGCATGATTTTTTCAATAAATATATATAATATTAAATTACAAAATAAAGTAACAATATACCACAAAAATGTGTTAACCTGAGAGCATCATGAATTGTGCATGATAGTATTCGATGGAATTGAAATCGTTTTTGCCCTATTGGTCTAGAGATGTCATACATAGTGACACCAGCCCATAACTTCAATAACTCATTGATGAGAGGCTCAATATATACATTACTTTTAACTTGGTACCTACCTAATTGGTTCAAGATACTGCATGATTAATTATACTTATCTAGATGTCATGATATATAAAATAAATAATTACCATGCACGAAACAAAGAAATGAAATATTTTGTCATACTTTAAAGTAAATAAAAGATAATTAAATACCTGGAACAATCATTGCCAACATTGTTTTCTCTCTCTTGATCGACATCCAAGGAGGAAGGTTATTGTTTATAACAAAAATAGGCCACACTGAGTACATAGAACGAAGCTCTCCAAATGGATTGACACCATCAGGTGCCAACTAAAGTCTAACATTGCGAGGTTCTTCTTTAAAAATTGGCCAATTTTCTTCGATGTAGTTCAATGTAGAACCATCTGTAGGCATTCGAAGAACATCATCTTGACTTCTGTTATTTTCATGGAAATCCATAAACTGTGCTATACTTTGGCACCTAAAAAACTGTTGGAAACGTGGAATTATCGGAATATAATGAAGAACTTTGCAAGGCACCTTCTTTGATGCTTTATTGGTTTGATATCTACTTATTTGACATTGTGGGCATTCATTTTCTAATGCATATTGTCCATAATATATGATATGATCATTAAGACATGCATCAATAGCCTGATAGTCCATTCCAATTTCTTTCATAATCACAGATATTTCTTGATATGTGCGTGGCAAAATATTTGACATCGGTAATAGAACATCACCTAACAATATACCAAATTCTAAACAATAAGTCAATGTAAAAAATATTAATCATCAATATATCATCCAATATACTAATTTACAAATTAGAAAACAATAGCAATATAGGAAAAAATTGAACCTTTTAAGTATTTGTGAACATGCAGGCATAAATAATTAACAAATTAAATACCTTAGTATCTATGTGAGA
>JASDQU010735446.1:4325-48917 GCA_032191745.1 Picea mariana
CGGCAATAGTCCTGTCAAGTAGAACGAGTATGCTAAAAGTTGCTTAATTTATCAAATTCGGCAATAGTCCTGCCAAGTAAAAATGAAAGAGCAAATGTTAGTGACAGTTAGCTAAATTTAGCCCTGTCAAAGAATGATGAAGACCATATGCAAGAAAGATTCCAGTACAGTAAATTGTGGAATCGAAGATCTGCTTCGACATAGCAGGTGGTGCCTGCATTACAAACCAACTCTTGTAATCTTAGACTCATAACCTGAATAATACCCCAAGTTTGTTGGTCGTGTTGCTATTGCAAATGTTTTCCTCCCTTTCCTTTCTTTAAACCCCTTTGGTCTCTTCTCTGGGTGCAATGCCATCAATTCTCATCATCATGCCCTTCTTTCTTGCAATTCTTGCAAGAGATCTTCTCTTCCTTTATTGTTGCTGAATTTGATTTATTCCCCTTCCCTTTGCCTTTGCCATCTTTCTTTGAATATTTTTCCCCTAATATACTAAATATGGTTTTCCTTGCTTCAATATAATTCGCTTGAATAAAAACCTCATGAAGATTAGTAGGTCCAAACATAAATAAAGTATTATGAATATAAGAAGGAAAACCTCCTATGTACTTCATAAGAGTTTCTTGTGTAGTCAATGTAACATCTAACATCAAAGCCATCTTATGAAATTCATCTATATATTCCTGCACCGACTGTCATTTCCTTAAATTAAGACTTTACCATTCAATTAAGACTTTACCTCTCACTTTGGGATGTCCCCTTTCTTGATCCAATCTCAGGATCTCCTTCTACAAGCTCTCCTTCACCACGACTTAGCTTTTCCATGGTAATCATGAAAACTCAAACAACCAATTATCAACCTACTCTGATACTGCTTGATCTGTAATTGATCTTTTAAATACTATTTTTAAGTTTATGCATGAGTTTATTTACCATTTATGCATCCATATAAGAAGTAAATACAACAAACCATAACAACAATATTGTTAACAGAGTTCGACAAAAATTTTCCTATGTCTCTGGGCCTTTGTCTCACTGGGGAAGGATTCTTATTAATCTTCAATACTTTAAGAATACAAAAGAAAGGATTACATAACAGCTCCTGAAATGACCTTTAATATATGCAACTTCCATACAGAAATAGACATCACCATTGGCTAGAACATGAAATTCTGAGACTTTTGAGTGTCAAGTCAACTATGCTTGGATCGACATCTTAGGATCTGCAGACACTTTTATGTTCGACTACTTGAATTCAGAAACATAAGCCATATTTAGAATCCCCTTGAAATTCTACAACTTTTGAGTATAAATTCGACCAACTTCTGAACAATCCCTTGGGGCCTCCCCTCGGCACGAATCCTAATGTTTTTCCATGTCAGATCTGTACAGTTTGTAAAATATTGATTTGCGTGCCAAAAAACATATTGTTTCTCAATTTTTATGACCTGATAAATAATCCAGACTCCTCCAAATTTAGCAACAGTTTCCAAACTTAGCACCAGTTAGCTAGATTTAGCGAGATTCCACCAGATTTGGAGGATCTCCACCAGATTTGGTGGTAACTTCCATATTTGGTGGAAACTGCCAAATTTGGTCTTTCAAAAGGTGCCACGTGGCACCTCCTCATTGGGCCATGTGTCACCTCACCATTGGCCCAGGCCACATCACTGTTGCACAGTCATCTACCATGTGTCATCTGTAGAACCATGTCACTTCCCAGTCAGTCGCCATGTATCATCCATACGACTGCCACATCATCCTTTCGTACTTCCACATGTCGTATCTATACAATTCCACGTCAGCCTTTCATACTGCCACATGTTGTATCCATACCATGCCATGTCATCCTTCCGTACAGCCACATGTCACATATGTACAATGCCACATCATCCTTTCGTACTACCATGTTTCGCGTCCATACAATCCTATGTCATCATCTATACAGTGACACATTAGCATCCCTACTTCCACGTGTCACCCTACCATGTCAACATTCATACTACAACGTGTCATCCTACCATGTGTCAGCATCCATATGATGCCACATGTCACTTTCGTACTGGTCCAACTCAGCCCAAAAATGCCAAATTTGACTGACACATGTTAGCTACTAGTGTTGACATGTCACCTTGATGACATCATCATGATGTCAAGTTGACGTCATCATGACATACTTCTACGTCATCAATTGAATTTGAATTTTTTGCTTGTTTGACTTGAACTTCATATCGCGATAAATTCCACATACAATGTCCATTTTAGGAAAACAATATATGGTCGACATCGACATAATGAGCCCTACGCAATGGCGTTGGGTTTGTTTGATTCATAAAACTTTTTTATTTAGGAATTTATGGGTCCATTTTGGAGGATAACTCCAAGTCGTGTGTTGCATAGTTTTCCTCATGCCTTCTCAATTTCCTTGAAATGTAAGTGATCACTCGATCGTCTTGCATCAAAGCTCCATCTAAACCTTCCTTGGATGTGTCCATGCATACCAAGAATTATTTTTCCATGTTGAGGACCTTTATTATTGACGCTATCGTCAACAACTACTTGATATTTTGAAATGTTTCCGTGCATTTCTCAGTCCATACAGACTTCTTGTTTTTCTTTAGCAATTATGTGATTGGATTTTCTATATTTGAAAAACCTTCGACGAACCATCAACAATATCCTACTAAACCCATAAATTTGAGTACTTATTTTACATTCGTCAGAGTTTTCCATTCCAGAATATCCTCTACTTTTGCTAGATCCACAATTATACCTTCTCTAGATATGATATGTCCCAAATAATGAATCTTTGATTGGTAAAAAGAACATTTTGATAACTTCTTGTACAATTTTTTTTCTCTTAGATATTGTAGGACCAATCTCAAGTGTTCATCATGATCTTCTTTCGTCTGAGAATATATTAGTATGTCATCAATAAATACTTGAACAAACTTTTCCAAGTATTCACGGAACACTCCATTCATTAAACTCATGAATACTCTTGGGGAATTCGTCAGTACAAATGGTAAAAAAGTGAACTCATAGTGTCCAAATATAGTTTTAAAATTTTTCTTAGGGATATCTTCTTCCTTAATAATATGTAATTGATGATATCTTGATCTCATGTCAATCTTTGAAAAAACTGTTTCTCCCTACATATGATCAAACAAATCATCAATCCTTCATAAAGGATACTGGTTCTTGATCATCGCTTTGTTAACTTTATGATATTCAATACGAAGTATCCATGATCCATCCTTCTTTATCACCAAAATCACTGACGCACCCCACGATGATATGTTCATAGATATAAGTCCTAAATCCAACAAATCCTTCAATTGCATTTTCAACTACTGCAATTCTAGTGTCTACATCCGGTATGGAGTTCTTGCAATCGATTTTGTTCTAGGTTTCAAAGCTATTGTAAAGTCCAACTCTCTTTTGAGCGTTAAACATGACAACTCTTTTGGATATACATCTGCAAACCATTGTACTAGAGGAAGGTTTTCTAGTTCTTTCGCTTCACCCTTTTCATTTAGTGCTAAGATGGCATATAAATTGCATCCCTTGTGCATACTCTTATGCAATTGTAGGGAAGAAATAAACCTCAAGGACACTCCCTAGTTTATTCCTACAATCACTCTACTATGTCCCAAATCATCCGTCAAACTTAATTGTTTCATATTGCATTTAGGTATTGCATCATGCGATTCCAACCAATCCATACCTATCACTATGTCATAAAATCATAACATCATGATGTATAGGTTGTCCTTTGTTACAAACTCCCTTAAGTTATTGATACAGTCAATTACCTTTCCTCCAACCTTCTATTTGGCACCTAATGCCATTTCTACATATCTGAACTTGTCCTATGTGACTTCCTTTACCTTAATTATCTTTATCATTGGACTCCAAATAAATATCTTTGTAGCACCTGGATCGGAAATTGTACCTTCCATCTCGAACATAATGGAGTGGTGCTCGACCTCGAGGTTGTTCACCATTGCATGTATCTTGTGGGCCTTGCCAAAATATCCAACTATAGTGGGTCCAGATGATCTGACCACTCTGGCCTTCTCAATCGGATAATCCTGCTGGTAATGTGACTCTCCACATGTCCACAACTAGCCTTCATTCCAGTGCTCTTGGTCTCTGAAGTAGATGTTGTTGGCCTAACAGTCTTTGATCCTGGTCTGTTTTGCTAAAAAATCCTAAACTGTTGTTGTTGTTGTGGATGACGCTATTGTTGCTACTGTGGTGATATGTAAGGATTCCTCTCCCGAGGAGTCTATCATCTCAGTGTCGAGAACATAGGTAGTCTATGAGTATCTCGATGCTCAGTATCCTATCTGGATGGTGTCTGATGTTGCTATGCTCCTGATGTTGTCTTCCCATTTGGGCTAGAAGAAGTCCTACCTTGAACCCCACCATTCATCTCTTCGTCATCTATGAGGGCCTTATGAGTTTCATTGTGCAACGTTTGAGGCATTAGGATCCTCACCTTTGCATGAATTTTGAATTTAAGGTTGAACACAAACTTGTTTACCTTTAACTTCTACGTGTTCATATGTGGAGCATACCTAAGTAGATTCGTGAGTCTGGCCTCATAATCTTGCATCGTATGACTACCCTGTCGTAATGTGTTGAACTCACTAAGTTGATGCCCAATGAATTCATCTAACAGATAGATATCCTGGAACCGTTCCTTGAACAACTCCCATGACATGTCTTCGACGACCATGTTTAGTTGAGGTAGGATTGTCTTTCACCATAGAAGAGGAGTCCATTTCAACTGAAATAATTCCATGCATAATTTCATGTTGGAGGTGTAATTACGAAGTTCAAAGCACATCTCTATGTTCTCTAACCTGGCCTCAGAAACAAAGATGTCCTTGGAACCCCAGAACTAAAAAAAATTACTTTCTTGAGTTCTATGTGTATACTACTACTACTGGTTGGAGCACATTGTGAACCTTCATTGGGCACAGACACTATGCCCTCATCTCAATCCACACAGTTGATCAACGCATCTAACATCCTCTCAAAGGATCTCATCATACCTATCACATCTTCTGCAACAACCTGTTCTTGCTCAGTCATCTACTCATCTCCCTAAGGGTTATATCCTTCTGGTGTGGATACTATCGTAGGTGTCACACCTCTTCCTCTAGTACCACATCGTCTACTTCCCCTGCATCCTCTAACCATGATTACCTGCATGGAAAATTTCAAAAATAATTATTAATACACCTTTAATCATTTAATTTAACATAGTGGAAGGCGTAATAGGTCCCTTGTCGCAAGGATGAAACCACTCTGATACCATATGTAATAATGTCCCCCTTCTTCAAGACATTAATGTAAATGTGAAACAGTAAAGGATTTTGTTTTCTATGAAACACATTTAAGAAAGTGTTATGGATTACAATGCATTATCAATACACTTTCTATACCAACAAATCATTACGCCACAAGAATAAAATACAACGTCATATTTGTCCTAGATCCGTCAATCAAATAAAAAAAATAAGGACGTCTATCCACCGAACCTACCCTACAAGGTTAGGACCTCCAAGACACATAATCAACGCTCATGTCTAGGATTCATCATATTGATTTTGACCATTTAATGTCTCAGTACTGACGACTATTATGACGAACAAGAAGGCATATAATTCCCTTAACCAATCCTAATCAACACTCAAGACTAGAAATCAATGCTGAATAAATAAAATGAAATCATCTGCTCAAGAATTAAACCATTCAATATTTTATGATCTAATTAACATACTACACCAAATAATCATGCAAAAATATCATCATGATCTAAGACCAATAAATTCTCAATGCCACAAAATTCCAATCAATTAACAATAATAATTGCAATAATAACTCATTTTGTTAATGCAATGTCTTTACTAATTAATTCATTTAATATAACAAAGTTACTATTATTATTTTTCCTTTCCTAAGGACCATATAGGAGGTTCTAAGGCCTCAACTGTATTATCAATCAAAAATATATTCAACATAAATTAGTGTCTCTTCAAAAATTAATTTAATTGGTCTGAATTAAATCCTGTTGGTTGAAGAGCCTGATTATCTTCCTGATTCAGAGGTCTTCTTTTTTCAGCTGTGTTTATAGCCCATGAAGACTTTACACCCCAAAATAATGTACACTCCTCCACGTGGGGGAGTGGAGAGGGGGGTTACCCCCTCTACGGGGTCCAGGGGAAGCGACCCCCTAAAGGAAAATTTTCCTTGTAAATGTATATTGTAATTTCATAGTAAATCTGAACCGCTCATTATAAGGTCGCAGATCTGACGATAGAAGCTATGTTAGGGTTTTTTTCCCTAGAAGGAAACCCTCTTTTATGAGGGAAATTTATTCTGGCTATGTATCATTGTGAATGTTGTATTATGAGATATGAGACTATGAGAGAAAGATGAGGAAGTTACAATGGGTGTGTTGTAGGTTGTATCCCTTCATTTGCTGGATAATAATAAAGGCAGGACCTATAAATTTCTCTGGTGGACATAGCCCACACTGGGTGAACCACGTATATCTGTGTCTCTATTTTATTGTGTATCTTCTGTGTTTTATTTCCTCATTTGTTTTTTTTTTATTTCTCTGTGATCCTTTTTTCTAACAACTAGTATCAGAGAGAAAGGTAACTCGCAGGAAAAGAGGGTTCCTGGTTCAAGTGGGAGCAATGGCAGGAGATGGAAATTTTATGGTCGATAAATTTTGTTGGATTACTGAGAGGGGGGGTGAATCAGTAATAGATAAATTTAATCCCTTTTAACCATATAATCCAAGTGTTATATCAATGCATCATTATCATCCAATAACTGCAGAGTAAATAAACAATGAACAAATGAACATTCATACACATACACAGTACACTAATGTTTTACGTGGAAACCCAAAGCGGGAGATAACCACAAAATTGTTTTTCTTATATGTCTTGAAGACTTACATTCCTTGGAAGCACCAAATTCCTTTGTTTTCCAGCTGCAACTAGAAGGAGGCTCCAACCCCCTAGTTTTTCAGGCTACAACCTGAGGGAAGCTCCAACTCCCCAATTCTCTAGCTACAACCAGAAGGAGGCTATAANTTATCATCCAATAACTGCAGAGTAAATAAACAATGAACAAATGAACATTCATACACATACACAGTACACTAATGTTTTACGTGGAAACCCAAAGCGGGAGATAACCACAAAATTGTTTTTCTTATATGTCTTGAAGATTTACATTCCTTGGAAGCACCAAATTCCTTTGTTTTCCAGCTGCAACTAGAAGGAGGCTCCAACCCCCTAGTTTTTCAGGCTACAACCTGAGGGAAGCTCCAACTCCCCAATTCTCTAGCTACAACCAGAAGGAGGCTATAAATCCATATGTTCTCTGGCTACAACCGGAAGGTGGCTACAACCACCTATCATTGCCTCATCCAACCGCCCTGATGTATAAGTAGAATGATAGAACCACTATCACACTATCAATTTGAGATATACTGTTGTAAACCTGTACCAATAAACCCGCACCAAACAACCTGTACTAATAAACCTAAACCATGCATCAACCTGTACCTCAACCTGTAATCAACCTGTACCATAAACAAGTGCATCAACCATGAACCAACCTGTACCAAACAACCTGTAATCAAATTGTACCATAAACAAGTGCATCCAACCATGTACCAAGTATGTACTAATCATGTATCAACTACTCATCAAATATGACTCATCAAGATGTACCAACATCATCAACTATACATCTCATGTATGTGCCAAATCATCAACTACTTGTCTCAACCATGTAACCAACATGTACCTCAACCAAAATCCCTCATCAATTTCATCATACAAATATGATTTATAACTCTATAATAGAATTGGTGTATATGATCACATACTTGCAAACCTTCCTTAACTTTAACAACAAGAGACTAGCATTTTCATCAAACTTTTCTTTAGTCTCACATGACTAGTTTTGGATTAGTCAACAACCCTAACTTGAAATAATCATAACTATATACCTGTAATGAATAAATATTTGAAAATAATACACAATTTTTTTCAGTGTGTTTTATGCAATTCCTCTAGGTGTCACTACTTGGAACCTTTAAGAAAAGGAGTTATAGCAAAAATGGCATACCTTGTTGAATTCTGGCTTATTCTAGAGAGAGAACTTGTAGAGCGTGCCCCGAACAAAATATTTTTTGTATGGATATGAAAATTTTACACATAATACTATAGATTGTACTCTAAACAACACGTTTGGTATTACTTAATTTGTATCTGTTATGAATAATTTATGACATTTTTACTCGAAACACTTGTTTTAAACTAGTTTCATGACTAGCCACAAACCTTATTTTCCACGGAGTGTAACTCCATAACTAAAGTGACCCATAAGATGAAATTCATACCAAAACTATCTAGATATTTTTTCTCAATGGCCTATCAATTTCACGGTCTAAATCATTCTATAAAAAAATTTATTGCAAAAATGGTGAGATGACCTGTGAATAACATACCTTAGAAAACATCATCAAAATAATTTATCCTCCCTTGAATTTTGACCTTCTTTACTTCACCTTCTCTGTGAAATTCGGCCTAGATATCCTTTGGTTACCTCATTCACCTATATATATTCAATATTCTCAAGTTTGATATTAAAATGAGAGAGCCTTGCCTCTTATTTATACTTTCATGTAGCTTCCTCAAGGGGTTACCTTTTAAGCATCTTAACCCACTTTCCTTATTTTAGGGTTAACCAACTTCTAACCACTTGTCCAATTAGTAATTTATCCATTAAATTTATTATTTAAATAATTTGTTTTGTATCCACTTTGACTTATAGTACACTCATCACTTCGCTTTACCTCAAGGGGTTACCTTCTAAACATCTTAAACCACTTTCCTTATTTTAAGGCTAACCCACTTCTAACCACTTGTCAACTTAGTAATTTTTCCATTAAATTTATTATTTAAATAATTTATTTTGTATTCACTTTTAAGTATAGTACACTCATCACTTCACTTTATTATTTACCTTCTAAAAATCCCTTAAATCACTTTGACTACTGTGACCTTTTGGGGCTTCTATATGACTCATAAGGGTTCTCCAACTTGACATGGCCATAACTCTCTAAGCGTGAGGAGTTATGTGACGTTACACATACCAATGGAAATGACATGAAATGTACTATCCATATAGAATAGTATTACCTACAAATATATCAAAACTCATACCGTTATCCATCAAACAATCTTGGGTCCATTACCCAAACTTGGGTTCTCCAACTTCCTTCAGGGGTTGACATCAATGACAACCAACCTTAATCAACAAATTTAACGACCAAAACTATGAGTTATGGAAGATGGAGATGGATGATTATTTATATCGAAAGGCTATATTCCTACCATTGGGTGGAATATAAAAGAAGATGGCAGTCATGAAGGACGAAGAATGGAAGGTTCTTGACATAAAGGCTCTAGGAATGATACAACTGAGCCTGGAAGCATTGCTGGATTTCAATATTTCGAAAGAAAAGACAACAAAGGAGATTATGGATGAATTGTCTAAACTATATTAAAAACCCTCAACATCCAATAAGATATTTCTAATGAAGATATTATTTAATATGAAGATGTCAGAAGGTGGGTTTGTTGCAGATCATTTAAATGAATTTAATACGGTTACTAATCAGCTAAGTTCTGTAATAGTGGACTTTGATGATGAGGTCAGGGCTCTTCTAATCTTGTGCTCATTGATAGAAAGATGGAACGGCTTGCTCATGGTTGTAAGTAACTCTTTCTCTGGCTCAAACACTTTAAAATTTGATGATGTTGTTGGTGTTATCCTCAGTGAGTAAATGCGATGGAAAAGCATAGGTGAGACATCAGGTAATGCGTTAAAAATGGAGAACAAGGGAAGATAAAAGGATAGAGGAAAGGGCTCAAGGAACCACGAGAATTCTAGGAAGGGTAGATCCAAATCCAGATTTGGAAATATAGAGTGATGGAATTGTGGGAAGAAAGGACATCTGAAGAAAGACTGCAGAGCTCCAAAGAAGCAAAGAGATGGACAATGGGAGAACAATCAGGAAGAAAATGTAATAGGTGATGTGTTACAAGATAATTTGATTATTTATGTCGATAATATTTATGAGTCTTGGGTAGTAGATTCAAGGGCTTCATTTCATGCCACACCCCATAGAAAACATTTTCTAGATTATGTTCAAGGTGATTTTGGATAGGTTCATTTGGGTGATGATGCACCATGAAAAATTGTTGGAATGGGAAAGGTAAAAATAAAGCAAAGAAATGGAAACCAATGGTTGTTGAAAGAGGTAAGACATGTTCCATATCTAAGGAAACATCTAATTTCAACAACAAAGTTGGAAAGTGAAGGTTGTATATCCATATTTATAGATAAGGTGTGGAAGGTCACCAAAGGATCATTGGTGATAACAAAAGGAGAGAAGGTAGGTACATTGTATTTATGTACTGGTAATACTAACTTTTCTATATATTTAGCTTCTACATGAGTGGATACAACACTATGGAATCATAGGATTGGACACATGAGTGAGAAGGGGATGCAAATACTTCACAAAAGAAATTTGTTTTCATATCTTAAACAAATTGATTTGGATTTCTATGAGAATCATGTTTATGGAAAACAGAAGAGAGTCAGATTTCTCAGAGTCGAAAAATAAAAGAAGAGTGAAAAGTTAGATCTTGTGCATATAGATGTATGGGAACCAACTCAGGTATCATCTATTGGTGGATCTATTTATTATGTTACTTTTATTGATAATGCAAATAGAAAAACTTGGGTTTATTTCATTCGACCAAAATATGATGTTTTTTATACTTTTAAGAAATGGAAATATTTGGTTGAGAATGAGACAGGAAAAAGGTTGAAGTGTCTCAGATCAAAAAATGGAGGTGAATATTGCAACAAGGATTTTGATGATTACTGTTCATACCATGGGATTTGTAGAGAGAAGAAAGTTCCAGGAACACCATGAGAAAATGGTGTGTCAGAAAGGATGAATGTGAAAATCATGGAGCATGCAAGGAGTATGAGATTGCATGTTGATTTTTCCTTAAAGTTCTAGGCTGATGCTGTAGATACTGTTGTTTACTTAATAAATAGAGGACCATCAAGCTCTTTGCATTGTATAATTCCAGAGGAGGCATGGATAGGTAAAAGGTAAACTATTATTTTTTGAAGACTTACAATTGTGAATCATTTGTCCATATTGATAAAGAAAATAGAACAAAGATTGAGGCAAAATAAAAGAAGTGTACCTTTATTGGATACTATGTTAATGATTTTGGTTATCGATTATGGGATTATGAAAATAACAAAATCATTAGGGGAGATATGTCATATCAATGAGATGACCATATACAAGGATTAGTTGCAGGGAAAGAAACAGGAAAAAGAAAAACCACAATACACAGTGCTTGATGAGATCACTGGAAAAGAAATTCCTAAGGTACCAGAAAATAAAAATGTACAACAACAGGATCAATAGGTACATCAAACTCCTACAAGTGTTGTTAGAAGATCTATCAAGTTAAGTAGACCCCCTGAATGATACTCTCCTTCATTGTATTATTTATTGTTCACTGATTTTGGTGAACCATAATGTTATGAAGAGGAAATGTAGGTAGACACCAAAAATAAGTGGGAACAAGGCATGAAAGAGGAAATGGATTCCTTGGTAAATAACCAGACTTTGGATTTGGTTCAGTTGTCTGCAGAAAAAAGAGCATTGCAGAATAAATGGGTTTACAAGTTGAAGGAAGAAGATGGAGGAAAAAAGCGATACAAGTCTAGACTTGTTGTAAATGGGTTTGCACAAAAGAAAGGTATATATTTTGATGAAATATTTTCTCCTGTTGTTAAAATGACTTCAATTTGGACTATTTTAAGTCTTGTGGTAGTAGAATATTTTCATTTGAACGTTTAGATGTAAAAACAACTTTTCTCCATGGGGATTTGGAGGAAGAGATTTATATGCAGCAACCACAAGGGTACGAGGTCAAAGGAAAGGAGAATTTGGTATGTAGGTTGAAGAAGAGATTGTATGGCCTAAAGAAATATCCAGGGAAGTAGTATTTGTAGTTTGATAGGTTTATGACAAAACAAGGTTATAGTATATGTCCTTTTGATCATTGTGTTGATTTTAAAAGGCTAGAAAATGGAAGCTATATTATCTTTCTATTGTATGTAGATGGCATGCTTGTTATAGGGTCTAATATGCAAGATATAAATGTGATCAAGAATAAATTAGCTAATTCATTTGTGATGAAGGATTTGGGTGTTGCTAAGAAAATCCTTGGTATGAGAATAACAAGAGACAGGAAAAATCACAAATTGACATTGTCTCAGGGTGAGTACATAGAGAAGGTGTTGGATAGGTTTAGAATGCAGAATGAAAACATAGTTAGTATACCTTTGACAAGCCACTTCAAATTAAATAAGGAAATGATCCGTAGGATCTTTTAATGACTATGGTTGAGTTTTAATTTTGCATGTGTTAGTTAACCATTTGAGAAACTTAATGAAAGAATGAGGAAAGAAGAGGAATTATGAAATCCATATACACATATGTAGATCTGAAATGAAATAATAGAGAGCAAGCCATAACACGAGAATTGATAACAGAGTTCGGCACAACGTTGCCTACGTCTCCGGGCCTTTGTCTCTGTGGGGAGTATTCTTTATTTCTGTTCAAAAGCTAAAAAGTACTTTTTAGCTACAATACTGATCTGGTCATGTTCTTCCAGATCTCTAGAACCCAACAAAGAAAGTGGCACACAAAACGGATGTCCGGAGCTCCCATAAATGTCTCGTAAGCGTCTGCTCCTCAATAGCTTCCCTGCATAAAAATGGCTTTGGCTTGGCTTCCCTTCAACATAACTCTGCTCTGACTGTCCTCCATGGCCTCAAATAGGCCTGATTTATATAGATCTAAAGTTGGTTATCCATCCCCAACTTCCTCCCAAAATTTGGGCTCCAAAAATGTCCAATATCTCCCAAAAATGGAGAAAATCCATTAATAACAGGCTTAATATCAAATAAAATCCCAAAACATTGAAACAAACCCACTTTTGTTTAAAATTAGGGGATAAGCTCCCTAGAGCTAGGCGCACACCCCCTTGGCAGGGTCATATGAGGCCATGTGGCCGAGCGCTAGCTCCTCGGGCTATGCGTTGGCCCTCTCCATACGCACTGGCTCCTAGTCTTTGGGCTCTGCATATATCTTCGGGCTAACAGTTATAACCCCCCGCGCTCAAAATGGTGGATGGCCCCTGGTCCTGTGGGATCCACCCTAGATCTGAGGGCTGGTCCCTATCACCAACTGTCCCGTGCATATATTTCTGCAGTGTGGGTCATATGGAGGTGTAATACCACCACGATCAGAACCATGGGTTGGGGTTAAGCCCCAGCCCTTTCCGCCTCCAACTATCCTTTGCAATAAACTTAAATATATATATTAACGTATAGCTAATAAGAACCAATAGTGGCCTGGGTGGTTAGCCCAGTCCTGCCAGTCCATAGCCCGGAGGAAAATCGGGGGTTCGACCCCGGTGGAGACCATATAATTTTACACAACCACGAGCCAACCATAGGGTGCCATGTGGAAATCCATGACTGGGCCACGTGGCACATCAAAAACCAAACAAAAACTACCAAGTGTCGAATGCTGACTTGTCCACGTGCCTACCACTTGTCACCGTACCTGTCTAGTCATTGCCCTGTCAGCCTTGCCACGTGTCTGCCACATCATCCTGTGCCACGTGTCACCCTTATATTGGTGACACATGTCACCCTCTGATTGGTCCAACTGTACCAGTCATGTGCTCTGTCACCTACCATCTGTCATCCCCAGAAGTTTCCACGTCAGTTGTATGGCCGTATGGCCTGTACAGTCAGCCTGCCACATGGAACTATACGAACTGTACAGTCATCCCCCTTTTTTTGTCTGTTTGGGTTTTTGGAAAGAATGTGATATCTTTTGCATACGAAGCCCATTTGACGAAGTAAAAATATGGTCAGAATCAGGAAGATGAGACAGACGCAATGGCGCTAGTTTTGTCAGATTCCGAGCAGTTTAATTTTTGAGCCTTTTTTATCCCTGCCAGGCTTCTGGATCCGATTCTAGATCAGGAAATGTGTCCCAAGACACAGGAGGAGATAGAATACATGTCCATGGTCCCTTATTCATCAACAATTGGTAGTTTGGTGTATGCAATGGTTTGCACAAGACCAGATATTGCACATGCAGTGGGAGTTGTGAGAAGGTATATGAACAATCCAGGTAAAGAACATTGGGAGGCCGTAAAGTGGATTCTTAGGTATTCGAGAGGTACTGCTACTCATGCATTATGTTTTGAAGCTTCATACATTGTTCTACAGGGATATTTTGATTTAGATATGGAAAGTGATAAAGATAGCATGAGGAGGACCACATGGTATGTTTTTACCATAGGTGGAAAAATAGTAAGTTGGATTTCAAAAATGCAAAAGGTTTTTTCACTTAAAAAAATAGAGGCAATGTATGTTGTTGCTACAAAAAATAGTAAGGAAATGATTTCGTTGCAGATGTTTATGGAGGAATTGGGAAAGAAGCAGGAGAATAGAAAGTTGTAGTATGACAGTTGTAGTGTCCCCAAGGCCGAGCCCTATTGTAAATCATGTTCTAAAAGGAATTGTAATTATGTTTTATAGGCTGGTGAGACAAGTTTTTATAAGCTGGTGGCTTATGTGTTTGTTAGGCCAGGGAGCCTAAGTGTTGAAGGCCAAGATCCTGTTGATGTATATGTAATCGCGCAGAACAAATTAATAAAAATTTGTAAACACCGCCAGGTGTAGACCAACCACGATGAATGAGTGAAGGGGGACTGAGCTTCCATAGAGAAGACAAGGGATTAGGGGCTGAAAGGTGGGAAAAGGGGCTAAGTGTTAAGCCTAGTGGGCTTCATCCTTGGGAATAATATTTCAATATTATTTCAAAAAGGCATGAGCATTTCATGTTTTATCCTAAGTTCCTAACCATGAGGAAGGGATGCGTGCTGGTGGAATGCATGCAGTTCCCAGGGTGACAAGTGTCAACCCTAGTGCATGCGAATAAAACAGCCAGGCTAAGCTATGAGAGGGGCCCCCTACTCTCATTCGATCAGATGGCCTGAGCATGTATGGGCTCTGAGTAGTACGATGGACCCGAGTTCTGCAGAGAACCTTCGTGCGTCTCTGTGATCTGAAAAGCTTATGTCTGGCTCTGAGAAAACCCGTGTATACCTTCGTATTGAACCAGAAGCCTATGATTGATTCCGAAATAGCTGAATTCACCCCTGTTCTGAATGGAAAATCATGTGTGGTGTCTGGGAATCCATGTGCATCCTCTATCCGAAATCGAACTGGTGCGTGAAGCCTTTGTCCTGAAGCCGTGACCGTGAGACCATTTTTCCATTTCTGAACCCGTTTTGAGGAAGCCGGTGCCTGTATTTCCGTGGGTAATTACTGTTGCATAGTGCAGGACTGCGTATGGCCTATGACCAGTTGTGAAACACTCTCTCCAGGAGAGAGGGGTGTTTGAGGTTGGATGAACAGGTGGTTTGGCCTGTGAGCATCTCTCTCTAGGTGAGAGAGTGCACAGAGGAAGGAGAGGACTCTTGGAATGAACCCTGTAGCTTCCACAGAGCCCAAAGACTTCTGATCCGGTCCGTTGCTATAACCCAAGACAAGGGAGATTAGTAGCCGAAGGACTGTCCAGGTGACAGAGAAGGTGTATACTCCTGGGGTGGAACAGGCATGTGGGGAATGAGGGTCTGTGGGTAGTGAGCATGAGTGGTTCTTGGAAGAGAATTCCTTCCTCATGATTGTGTCTTTTCCCTATAACCTCAACCTAGCCTAGGATTCCTTGCCTTGTGGTGGAGCTTAGTCCTAGCTCGGCGGTGACCTACTGCTGAGCTGATGAGCAATGCGGTCTAAGGCTGGGAGGTTCATGGAAGGCCTACACCTGGTTGGTGGAATTACCTCAGTTTCAAGATAAGTATCAGCTTATGTTAAATGTTATGTTTTGCATGCCTGTGATGCTTATATTTTATTATGTATTCTGTTGTGCAGATGAATTATGGTTAATGCCATTCTTAAAATTAAGATAGCAATAATTTATATTACATACTCTGAGTTTAAATGTGTTTCATTTGCTTAAATGCATGTTGTTTTATAATTCAGAGCGGGTGTTATATTTCCGCGAAGTTTGTTAACCGAAAAAATGGTGTTATATTTTGGTATTAGAGCCAAGGTTTCGACACTGAGACTAGATGGGCTAGTTGAGTGGTCTTTGGACCGAGGGTGAGAGGAGAAATTGTGTCTAGAGGACCAATTTTGGACCCTAGTATGGTCCGGAGTATCAATGAGTTACTTGACTGTGCCTATAAGCTCAGGAGGTATAGCGGTGTTGTGAAACCGCAACTAGTGTGGTATATGGCCATAGGGAGAGAGGACTCCACAATAGCAGTGCTGGAGCCTTAGGATCCGTTCAGGAGGGAAGGTGAGCCCTCTTGACCGTCGGATCTGGAAAATGTGTGAAGGGATTAAAATCCCTTTTGAATTGCACAGGAATGTGGGAATCGCGATACGCGAACTCCCAAAAACTCGAAAACCCAAGAAGATCTACATTGTAGATCTAGGAGGAAGGATCAACTGTTAGATCTAGCGGAGTTGCACTCGAGTTAGTCGCGAAAACCTTTCAGATTTCACAAAGTCGGGAGATGGGAAGTGAGGAAGGGGAACGCCTCCGATACCCGAAACGCCGAAACGATCTACACTGTAGATCGTAGGAAGGTAGTTGACCATCCGATTCAACGGAGGATTAAACCGTAATTTTGAGATTTCGATAGATGAAAGTTCAAGATGTAGGGTGCATGAACTCCCAATGCCCGAAACCCTGAAACATCGAAAGGATCTGCATCGTAGATCTGAGAAAGATTTGACCGTTGGATTCCATTTAGAATGGACGTGGACACACGGGTGTGTACCACGTGCCAGTGAATCGAGAAGACAGGCGAGAGTGGTGGGACCTGAAGACATCATTGAAGGTGACATGAACCCTCCTGAATGTACCACGTTTCACTGTGGTGAAGGGTGACAATTATGCTGTGGGCCCGGAGAATAAAGTAATTCGTGATTTTGGAATTCACAAAGGAGGAGCATGAAGGCTCAACACTCCAACTCACGGAGTCGCGAGTTGGCGAAGAAGTGCTAGCACTTATCCCTAGCCTACGGTCAAGTGTAGCAGGCGCTAGCAAGGAGGGAGCCATACTCGTATCGCATCTCTAGTATCGGTGTTTGGAGGAAATGAGTCGAGGGTCTTCGACTCACGAACTCGGGAGATCACGAGTTGCGGAAGGGTGAATTTGGTTATGAAGATTTAACTGTTGGATCTTCATGGATTGAGATTCCGAAGTTTCGAAGTCCCAGAATTTGTAGAGCTGGACAGAGCTCAGAAAACTTTGTGAAGTCAAAACGTTTTTCTTGTTCACGTTGGCTTATGAATGTTGTAAGTTTTCTTGAAGGGTTAAGGCCTGACAAACTTCGGTTTGTTGCACGTCGTGTGTGCAAAGTTCAACGAGTGTTAGGATAGTCGAAAACTAATGTTGAGTATGGAATTGAAAGAGGTGCAGATTGCCTCTGAAACGGAGGACGAAAGGGTAGGAAGGAATGTCAACCTGGGAGTCAAAGGAAAAAAATCTAATGGGAATGGAAAAGAAATGGATAAGGAAGAACATATGATGAAACTCATTGAAAGATTGTAGAAATATGCCCAGGCTCACCTAGCTGATAACCGAAAGCTCATGAAAATCAGGGATCGACAGGGTGAGTTCAACTTTAAAATGTTGAAGAGCCTAGAAAGAATAGAAAAGGAATTGGAAAAAGGGAGTGACACAAGCAGATCAAGAAGTGTCAGAACCCCTGAGAGGAGAAGAAGATCGAGGAGTGGTAGCAGACATTAGCGTCTCTCCCTGAAGTATTCTGGCAAGGAGACACACAGTAGTTCAAGCCCATCCCCTACCAGAAAACACCAAAAATTTTGAAGGAATGAATTGAAAGGGGAAATCAACAAGATTAAACCACCTACATTCGATGGTTAACATAAGAAGGAAGAAGATGCCNAAAGGAATTGGAAAAAGGGAGTGACACAAGCAGATCAAGAAGTGTCAGAACCCCTGAGAGGAGAAGAAGATCGAGGAGTGGTAGCAGACATTAGCGTCTCTCCCTGAAGTATTCTGGCAAGGAGACACACAGTAGTTCAAGCCCGTCCCCTACCAGAAAACACCAAAAATTTTGAAGGAATGAATTGAAAGGGGAAATCAACAAGATTAAACCACCTACATTCGATGGTTAACATAAGAAGGAAGAAGATGCCGAAACATGATTGTTGGGTATGAATAAATTCTTCCAACTGCAGAATTATTCTGCCCATGCAGAAGGAAGAATTGCAATGTACCAGCTGAAAGGAAAAGCATCCATGTGGTGGGATCAGTTGGTGCAGGTGCAACACATCAGAGAGAAAGAGGTCATGTGGAAGGAGTTTAAGAGGTATTTTGAGAAGAAATATCTGACCAAAATATACTATGACAGAAAGATGAAGGAGTTCTTCGAACTCAAGTTGGGCAGCATAACCATTGATGAGTATGAATGAATTTTTCTAGAACTACTGAAGTATGTTCCATTCATCAAAGATGAGGCTGTCAAAATTCAGAGGTATCTGAGTGGACTACCACCTTCCATTGGTGATAAGATTCAATATGATGATCCTAAGACCATGGAAGAAACCATAAGAAGGGAGAAATGCTTATATGAACAACAAAGAGAAAAGCCTACCTTTCGGAAGGTTTGGGATGACCAGAAAAGGTTTAAGAAAGAACAACGGAAGAAGAGAAACAAGCCTCCCATTTTTAGGAACAATCCTTGGGGACAGTCTTCTTTTAGAGAGCCCAAGAAAGTTGAAGAGAGTGAGCAGATGCCAAGACCACCACCTATGGAGTGTTGGGGCTATAAAGGGAATCATAGGTACAGAGACTGCCCCCACAGAAAAGATAAAGTGAGAACTGTCCATACTGTTCAGCAAGCTGAAACAGTGGAGGATATGGGTAGCAGAATGCCAAGGATCTAAGTAGCCCTGGACAACAAGCAAGAAGAATTTCAATCACACATGATTGAAGTGGAAGGTACGATCAACAACTGACCACTTGTTATTTTAATTGATTCAGGGGCTAGGCATAGTTATATAGATCCTATAGTGGTGGAAAGTTTGCATTTAACAAGAAGCAAACATGAAAAGTATTGGCTAGTGAAGTTGGCCACAGGAACCAAAAGGAAGGTCACTGAATTGGTTAAGTCTTCTTCAATAGACATGAAAGGAATGAGCACTAAGGCTGAATTGAACATTCTGCCTTTAGGCTCATACAATTGCTTAATTGGGATGGACTGGTTGGACCAGCACCATGCCCTTCTGGATTGTTGTAACAAGAGGTTTACATGCCTGAACGAAGAGGGAAATCAGGTAACAGTCCAAGGAATTCCCAGAGTCGTGGCTGTTAGGGAAATCTCAGCCATGCAGCTGAAGAAATGTTACCGGAAAGGCTGTCAATTATTTGCATCTTGGGTGGAAGAAGCATCCAAAAATGTAATCTCGAATCTGGAAGATCACGAGGTATTAAAAGAGTTCAAGGACATATTTCAGGAGGTACCGAGACTACCTCCGAAGAGGGACATCGATTTTTCTATAAATTTGATACCTGGAGCAGCTCTAGTTTCGAAGGCTCCTTATTGAATGAGTACACTAGAGCTGAAAGAGTTGCAATTGCAGCTCGAAGATCTACTAAAGAAGGGATACATTCACCCCAGCATGTCACCTTGGGGAGCCCCGGTCCTATTCGTGAAGAAGAAACATGGGACGTTGAGGCTATGCATTGATTTCCGGCAGTTGAATAAGGTAACTGTCAAGAACAAGTATCATCTGCCAAGGATCGATGATCTTTTTGATCAGTTGAAGGATGCAAAAATATTTTCAAAAATAGATATCAGATCTGGATATCACTAAGTGAGAATAAATGATGAGTACATTAGCAAGACCGCCTTTAGAACAAGGTAATGTCATTATGAATTCACAGTGGTGTCGTTTGGACTGACAAATGCATCTGTTGTTTTCATGTGCTTAATGAATGGAGTGTTCATAGATTATTTGGACAAGTTTGTCATAGTCTTCCTGGATGATATCTTGGTGTATTCCAAGACAGAGGAAGAACATGAGAAACACCTGAGAATGGTATTGCAGGTGTTGAGAGAACACTAGTTGTACGCAAAACTGAGCAAGTGCTCATTTTATCAAAGGCATATTCATTACTTGGGGCACATTATATAAAAGGAATGGATTGTTGTGGATCCTGAAAAGGTTGAGGCCATTCGAGAATGGTCAGCACTAAAGAATGTGGTGGAAGTTAGATCTTTTATGGGTCTGGCAGGCTACTATAGAAGGTTTATATCCGGATTCTCAAGGATAGCTCATTCTATCACTTCCTTGCAAAGGAAGGAGAAGACGTTCTAGTGGACTAAAGAATGTGAGAGCAGCTTCCAGCGATTGAAGCAGCTACTAACCAGCGCTCCAATCCTAAAGATTGCAGATCCAAATAAGGATTACGTAATGTGCACAAATGTGTGTAAGGAGGGACTGGGAGGAGTTCTTAGCCAAGAGGGATTTGTAATTTTTTATGAGTCCCGAAAGCTGAAAGAGCATGAAAGGAATTATGCCACTCACGATTTAGAGCTAGCAGCAATCGTCCACGCCTTGAGGAAATGGAGACATTACCTCATGGGAAAAAGATTTGAGTTGAGAACAGACCATAATGGTCTGAAGTATTTATTTGATCAGCTGACTTTAAATGCCAAGCAAATCATATGGCTGGAGTTTCTATGCGAATATGACTTTGATATCAAGCATATCAAAGGGAAAGAAAATAAGGTGGTTGATGCACTCAACAGAAAAGTGCACGAATTACATGCTATAGACATTGCATGTACAGGACTGAGATTAAAGACAGAATTTTGGAAGCTGCAAATGCTGATTTGCAGTACAGAGGTTTAGTAGCAAAGCTATAGAAGCGTGAGAGACTGCACACCAAGGAAAGTTACACCTTGGGAACTGATGGCTTACTTCTGTATAAAAACAGAGTGTATGTACCCAATGTCCAAGAATTGAAGCTGGAAATTCTAAAGGAAATGCATAAAGTGGCTTATGCTGGACATCCTGGATATCAAAAGACTATGGCAGTAGTCAAAATCCATTATTTTTGGCCGGGTATGAAGAAGGAAATTGTTGAATACATCACTAGATGTATATAGTGCCAGAAGGTTAAGGCTGAACATAGGCACCCAGCAGGGTTGCTGCAGCCTTTACCCATTCTTGAATGGAAATGGGACGTGGTAACAATGGATTTTATCACCGAACTACCTAGAACAAGCAAGAATCATGATTCAATCACGGTGGTGGTGGACAAGCTTACTAAAGCTGCCCATTTTATTCCACTAAAAACCACCCACAAGGCAGCTGATGTTGCTGATATCTTTTTAAAAGAAGTTGCATGCTTGCACGGAATTCCTAAGACAATTGTGTCTGATAGGGACCCGAAATTCACCTCAAATTTCTAGAAAGGACTGTTCAAGGGATTCAGAATGAATATGAACTTTAGTACAGTGTATCATTCTGAGTCTGATGGTCAAACAGAAAGGGTGAACAGAGTAATAGAAGATATACTGAGAATGTATGTGATGGATAAACCATCAAGGTGGGAAGACTACCTGCATTTAATAGAATTCGCCTACAATAATGGGTAGCATACATCGTTGAAGATGAGCCCATTCAAAGAACTTTATGGAAGAAAGTGCAACACACCAGTAAGTTGGGATAATCCAGCTGATAGAGCAGTGATTGGGCCTGAGCTGCTCAAAGAGATGGAAAACCAAATGATAAGGATTAAACAGAATCTGAAAGCTGCCCAGGATATGCAGAAAAATTATGCTGACAGTAACAGAACCCATAGAGAATTCAAAGTGGGTGACCATGTTTTCCTAAAAGTGAGGACTAATAGGAGTTCCCTGAAGTTGGGAAGTTGCGCCAAATTGGCAGCAAGATTTTGTGGGCCATTTGAGATCCTAGAAAGGATTGGGCCAGTTGCATACATGCTTGCATTATCTGCATCTATGACTGTACATAATGTGTTTCATGTTTCACTTCTTAAGAAATATGTACCTAATGCTAATCATGTTATCGATTGGAATGTGATTCAGGTGGAACCAGAAGGTGTCCTACAAGTGCATCCTATGCACATATTGGATAGGAAAACCAAACAGCTCTGGAATCGAGCGATAGAGATTGTAAAGGTCCATGGACCTGGTACAGTCCTGAAGATACGACATGGGAGCATGCAGATACTCTGTGGGTAGAGTACCCACATCTTTTTGAAAATTTTGAAAGGCTTGCAGAGACAATGTAAGTTGCACTAAGGATAGTGAAGAAATATGGGGAGGGAGATTGTAGTGTCCCCAAGGCCGATCCCTGTTGTAAATCATGTTTTGAACAGAATTGTAATTATGTTTTATAGGCTGGTGAGACAAGTTTTTATAAGCTGGTGGCTTATGTGTTTGTTAGGCCAGGGAGCCTAAGTGTTGAAGGCCAAGAGCTTGTTGATGTATATGTAATCACGCAGAACAAATTAATAAAAATTTGTAAACACCGCTAGGTGTAGACCAACCACGATGAATGAGTGAAGGGGGACTGATCTTCCACAGAGAAGGCAAGGGATTAGGGGCTGGAAGGTGGGAAAAGGGGCTAAGTGTTAAGCCTAGTGGGCTTCAGCCTTGGGAATAATATTTTAATATTATTTCAAAAAGGCATGAGCATTTCATGTTTTATCCTAAGTTCCTAACTATGAGGAAGAGATGCATGCTGGTGGAATGCATGCAGTTCCAAGGGCAACAAGTGTCAACCCTGGTGCATGCGAATAAAACAGCCAAGGTGAGCTGTGAGAGGGGCCCCCTGCTCTCATTCGATCAGACGGCCTGAGCGTGTATGAGCTCTGAACAATACGATGGACCCAAGTTCTGCAGAGAACCTTTGTGCATCTCTGTGATCCGAAAAGCCTATGTTTGGCTCTGAGAAAACCCGTGTATACCTCCGTATTGAACCAGAAGCCCGTGATTGATTCTGAAAGAGCCGGATTCACCCCTGTTCTGAACTGAAAAGCCTATGTGGTGTCTGGGAATCCATGTGCATCCTCTATCCTAAATGGAATTGGCGTGTGAAGCCTCTTTCTCAAAGCCTTGACCGTGAGACCATTTTTCCATTTCTGAACCCGTTTTGAGGAAGTTGGTGCCTGTATTTCCATCGGTAATTGTTGTTGCGTAGTGCGGGTCTGCGTATGGCCTGTGACCAGTTGTGAAGCACTCTCTCTAGGCGAGAGGGGTGTTTGAGGTTGGATGAACAGGTGATTTGGCCTGTGAGCATCTCTCTCTAGGTGAGAGAGTGCGCAGGGGAAGGAGAGGACTCTTGGAATGAACTCTGTAGCTGCCACAGAGCCTAGAGACTTTCAGTCCGATCTGTTGCTGTAACCCAAGGCAAGGGAGGTTAGCAGCCGAAGGAATGTCCAGGTGACAAAGAAGGTGTATACTCCTGGGGTGGAATAGGCATGTGGGGAATGAGGGTCTGTGGGCAGTAAGCGTGAGTGGTTCTTGGAAGAGAATTCTTTCCTCGTGACTGTGTGTCTTCCCTATAATCTCAGCCTAGCCTAGGATTCCTTTCCTTGCGGTGGAGCTTAGTCCCATCTCGGGGGTGACCTACTACTGAGCTAATGAGCAGTGCGGTCTAAGGATGGGAGGTTCATGGAAGGCCTACAGCTGGTTGGTGGAATTACCTTAGTTTCAAGATAAGTATCATCTTATGTTAAATGTTATGTTTTGCATGCCTATGATGCTTATATTTTATCATGTATTCTGTTGTGCAAATGAATTATGATTAATGCATTCTTAAAATTAAAATAGCAATAATTTATATTACATACTCTAAGTTTAAATGTGTTTCATTTGCTTAAATGCATGTTGTTTTATAATCCACAGCGGGTGTTATATTTCCACGAAGTTTGTTAACCGAAAAAGTGGTGTTACAACAGTGAGAGTGAAATTCATCTTGCAAAGAAATAATCCTTCCATTCGAAGACTAAGCATATACAACTTAGGTACCATTTCATACAATATGTCTTGGAAGATGGACATTTGAAGTTGGAAAAGATACACACTAGCCAAAAACCTGCAGACATGTTAAGAAAGGGAGAAACGAGGAAGAAACTGAGTTCCTTTTTAGTTTTATTTGGTCATCAACAATGAAGATGAAGATGAAAAAATTTCTAGGTCCAAGAAGGATCATAGTCCAGCATATACAACATCGGTGGAGTTGTTGAGATCAGTCTCCAAGTGGGAGATTGTTGGTTGTGGAGCCTGATTATCTTCCTAATTCAAAGGTATTTGTTTTTTCAGCCTTGTGTATAGCCCATGAAGACTTTACACCCTGGAAGAATGTACACTCCTCCACGCGGGGGAGTGCAGAGGGCGGTTACCCCCTCTATGGGGTCTGGGGGCAAGCGGTCCCCCGAATGAAAAATTTCCTTGTAAATGTATATTGTAATTTCATAGTAAATCTAGACCATTCATTATAAGGTCATAGATCTGATGATAGAATTTATGTTAGGATTTTTTTCCCTAGAAGGAAACCCTCTTTTATGAGGGAAATGTATTGCAGCTATGTATCATTGAGAATATTGTATTATGAGATGTGAGACTATGAGAGAAAGAAGAGGAAGTTACAATGGGTGTGTTGTAAGTTGTATCCCTTCATTCGCTGGATAATAATAAAGGAAGGACTTGGAAATTTCTCTGGTGGACATAGCCCACACTGGGTGAACCATGTATATATGTGTCTCTATTTTATTATGTATCTTCTTTGTTTTATTTACGCATTTGTTTTATTTTATTGCTCCACAATCCTATTTTTCTAACAAATTGCTATAAAATATGTTTACATAATTAATCACTAAGTTTCAATATCATTAAATCATAACATTTCTAATCCATTACATAATCATAGTTATGGTTTAGGCCATTTATTAATTTAAAATCAATCCAAGAAAAAGAGAGTTTTTTATGAGGTACATAAACCTCCTACTATAATAAGTGTTTTTAAATTTTAATTAAACACATTTCTTTTTTCTAAAAACACCAATCCAAGACACTCTTGGATTTCCTTTCATTTTCCAAGTTTATTAGCAGTCAACTAAAACACATAGGACAAAATTTAGAAGCTATGTTTACGATTTATTAAGTATGATCAAAATATACACATCGGTCTAAAAATTGTTTGGAGAATAGTTGGATGGAAGAAAAATTCTGACAACAAATTTAATCAAGATCGATAAGGAAGGAAATAATTAAATAGTCTGCTAAAATGAGCGCAAAGGGCTCGACCAGTTTTGGCACGCAAGAGGGTGGAAGGAGAACTTGACTTACTACCAGAAAAAGGGAGATAACCCACCACCATAAAAAAGTCGTTTGATGTGTGCGTTAAGGAAAAGAAACAAGGTTACCACAAGGAAATGAAATAAGGATTGCACAACTATAATGATCATCAACTAGATATAGATAGTGAGCAACAAAGACAACAATCTGTAACTATTAAAGTGAGAAACAAAATAGAATATGTCATCCTTTACACAATATTGAAAAGTAAAATAAGAAGACAGCCACACAAGGATGGTTCTAGGAATCGTTGTTTTTGGACAATGATGTAGCGCATCTAACCTCCTACGGAGTAATTTCACCACACAATGCTACAACAATTTAAAAATGAGAACTACCTAGTTATTTTTGGCCACAACCATATCAAGACTAGTCTTTAGACATGCAACTGTTACCAAGTGGCCAATGAAAATAAAAATAGAGGTTTTATTTAATGCTATGGCATTATGAGAATTATATTGTTAGAATAAAATTTGAATACACGACCATCATAAAAAAACTCCTCCCGAGTTGCAATTTAATACCATAGTGTTATTACAATTTTTAACCTCCGGTAAAGAATACAAAAGATATAATTGAAATAAAACTTAATTCAAGAGTTTTCCATAATATTATTCAACGACCAATAATATCTTAACTTCGAATTTCAAATAAACTTAAGGAGATCAAGGATATCCTAAATTTTCGGGATTACTAAAATTTTCAAATGATTGTGCGAAATTTATCTCCGGATTTGTAGTTAGATTTCACAACCACTAATAGAGTTCAAACTACAACCTTGTAATTTATTTACAGTGACCACACAGACTTAAAATTTTTGTGTCGTATCAATTTACAACAAATACAAAAAATCCTATATCTGGTTCTTCTATTTTAAAATTATTTTTAAACTATTCAAGTGGAAATTCCATATTTTCGGATTGGAAACAATTTTAAATGACCCTACGATTTTCTAGACTAGAGTTGCAATTTAATGTCATAAATTCCATATGGATATCAAGCTTTCAAAATTGAAAAAATACATTCGCATAAATTTCTATTTGGAAACGATAGTACAAGACCCAACTTTTAATTTACAAACTCCATTTTAATTCTACAACATCCATAAACTAAAATTCAAATTCCAATGATTTTTTACAAGACCCAACTTCGAATTTACAACTGTTTTAATTCTACAACATCCATAAACTCAATTCAAATTTCAACGATTTTGTACAAGACCCAACTTTTAATAACAGGCTGCGTTTTAATCCTACAACATCCATAAATTTAATTTCAAACTTGCAACCATTCTAAAGCGACCAACCAAAAATCTACTTCTCGGATCGACAATTAAAGATACATTGATGATACGAATATTGAGCTAATTGGAAATGAAAATAACTTATACAATGAACCTATGAGTTTCTAAAGTCGATTGTAGAGAAAATTCTGATGGCTACTATACAATATATAAAATCTTCAATTTTCATATGATTTAAATACTCATACAATTTATTCAATTCAGGAACTACAATTAAATTTGCAGCGTTCACAATAAATTGGTCTTCATAAATTTCTACTTAATCATGTAGTGATTATACAAATTCTAATTTACAATTCACTATTGCTACAATACACATTCCATAAATAAATACCATAACCGATGTTGATGAAGAGTTGAGGAAGTCCTTCAACGACTTGTGTTATCGTCTTCTCTCGCTTGCTAATCACCCAACTTCATCGATAACGCACAACCAACAATAGGGGTACTCTTCTTCCTCCTCATCCCCCCGAGCAGCAAAGGGGCCAAGAAAAAAACTAGAACACAATAGCTCTGAAGCTTTCCTCACAAGGAAGAGCTCCCACTCTATCTCAAGCTTGAAATCCCAACTCTCACAAGTAAAACACATTCAATTCAATTTTGGAAGCATAATAGTACTATCCAAGGTGAGATCCCTTTTCCCTTTTACCCCAATTGTTTTATAGTTAAATTCTCAATGTCACATGACCACATGCACTAGTAATTAAATTTTTTATAAATTTTAATCAAGATTATTCACCCACACATTGGTCACTCTCACCAAGTTGAAAAAGTAATTACTATTTTTATTTTATTTTAAAATCCAATTTCCCTCACATTCCCCAATGTGATCCTATTTTCGCTCATATTTGTCCATTTTGATGTAGATGCCCACCCATTCCTAGGGCCTGTGCAACCTCTTGGTCTAGGATCAATTGAATTTGGGAGCTGAAACAACTCAGAGGCTCCTTCTGAGCCCTCAAATTCACTACACAGGCCTTAAAATCTCCTTTCCTGTATGAAAAGTATGTTTTTCGAGAGTCCCTGAGAACTAGCAAATATTGCCTGGAAACCATGGGCTAAACCTCTATTCTCTATAGAATTCAAGACTTCAAAGCTATCCCACTTCAGGAATCTCAACAGAACAAGTCTCCAATCCTTCCAAACACCGAAGTGATGAAGTGTTGAACCACAATAGGGATCAACAACTCACAATGCCCACACAATCTACTATGGGAATTGATTTCTAGAGTTTAGGCTTCGGCAAGTCTGACCGTTCCAACATAAAACGTTCTCGTAGTGCCATACTCCGAAGTAGATCGGACAACTCTGGATCTCACTTCAAATCGACGGTTGATAATTCATTTCACAGATCTGGGATTCGAGGGTTTTTCGTGACACATCTTCACCATTCTCCCATAATTCCAGTCTAATGAATACACACCATAGGAAATCAATGACTCATGCCCCTCCCATTCACCAGTGGCTATGATCCATTCTGAGACATTGGGATTTGAGAGTTTCAAAATTCTAACACTTGCAATCCTTTAGAGCATCAGACTAGTGAACTTGTGAAGGACCCAAATCGATGGCCACCACACTCTATCAAATGGATGGCCTGGATGTATTTCGGACCTTGGGTGTCCGGGATTATGCATTGTGCAAACCCTTATATCTCCCAAATATGGGAAACGCCAAAGGTCCTCTCCTTCCTCCACATGTCATCCTCTGGATCAATGGCTAGAATGAATCCCATGGTTCGGGGCTTCAAAAACCCTGACTCCAAGAAATATTTCACTCCCTTCCTCTAGAGCACTAGCTCTCTGGACCTTCGGATCTACTACCACATGTCTTCCTCTGATGGACAACTTAGAATGACTGCAGACTTGGGGACTTCAAAGATCCTGATTCCTCCACACTCCAAATCTCACGAATGCACAAAATCCGAAGAACTTCAAAGTTAACTCCTGCGCAACTTACCCAGATCTAATGACTGTAAAATATCCTGCAATTTCCCAAATGGATCTCTTTCATTCGGCCCTTAAAAAAAAAAACTTCCCCCTCCTTAAGGATTTTAATGCTATATTTTATGATCTTTGGTATTTGAAGTATTTCAGACCTCTGGCGCACTCCTTTCATCCTTTGAGTTTTGGAATATTTTGGTACTTAGATGTTTTTAAGAAAATTTCCCTATGCACTCCTTACGCTCATCCTCTCTGAGATTTCTTCAACACTTCCACTAAGGTTTTTACCGACGCACACCTTGCATGAGTCTTCTTCAAACTCTACTCTCCACCGAGTGACTGTACACTCCTTTCACCTCCTATGCAAAGTTTCATGCTTCCTCTTCTGAGCTTCTGAGTCACTCTTGACTCAGCCTTTGCACTCCTCGTGGGAACTATGCACTCCTTGCACTAGAACTCTCAAAAGAGAAACAATTGAAACATATAGAAACATCAAAGGCTCCCACACTTAACCATAAAAAGAATACTCATGTATATAACATGCATAAAAGACATAAAATAGAAAGAAACATCACATGTACTTAATGAAATCAGAAGAATACAACACCATACATTTGGAATCAAACCTCTCTGCTTATATTCATTTAGTAAAATATGTACATGGACTCATACAACTCTTTGTAGCTCTCTACAATGACTAGTAGTGATAACAAATAACATTTAGCAGCCTCATTTGGGCATCAATTACATATATTTGTACATGAGGAGGCTTCTCAAGCCTTCTTGCCAACTATATTAGTTCTATCCTATCACATTAAAACGCCTATCTACTAAGGCTTATTACAATAAATGGTCATTACATTTAGATATGCGTTGATGCTCAACATCTGTACAATATTATATTTCATTAAATAAAAAATGCAATCTCTTAGATTTCTTAGAATAATTCCAGCCTAAAAATATTAAACATCCTTAATTACAAGGTCTTCAAAACATCAAATGATGCGCTCTCCTCAGAATTCAAAAAAAGTTTAAAATTTGCACGTTGGGTATTGAGTTGTTTTCCACTTGGCCTCTTTAATTGTTAATGGAGATGCTCCTTCATTATACTCCTCTAGACAAAAATATTCACGGGCTCCTATCCATGAGCTCCTGTACTATTTTTCCATGCTTCTGAATATCAGGTTTAGTTACCCAACTAGCATCCTTTGTTGGGTGATCCTTCCATTTCACCAGGTATTCAAAATAAGTATTTCTCCTAGTCTTCATACCAATCCTCTGAAATATAATTTTCTCCATTTGTAGATTTTTTGCTATGGGCATCTCCTTTTCCCATTGGATCTCCTTATCATTATTTATCCCCTCTGTATCATCCATCCTATAAGGCTACAAGTCTGCAACATTGAATATGGGTGATATTCCCACATATTCTGGCAACTCAATCTCATAAGCGTTCACATCAAACTTTCTAAGGATTTTACATGATCCTATTTTCTTCATATTCAATTTGTTATATGTTCCCCTTGGGAAACTTTCTTTCCTTGGGTGTGCTAACACTTGATATCCAACTTCTAAATGAACCTCTCTCCTTTTTTGATCAATTCAAATCTTATACTTATGACTGATATCCTGTAGTTGTCCCTTTATTTGATCATGAAGCTTCTGCATCTTTGTATAAAAGTATTCTTCTCCTGCACTTCGGAACTCATCATGTCTCAAATATATTAACTCATAAATTCCTCTTGGATGCATCCCATACACTAATTGAAATGGACTTTTTCCAGTTCTTTGGTTCAAAGAATCATTATAAGAAAACTCTTCCTGGGGCAGAATTTGATCCCACTGACTGTGATGTTTAGTGAATAAACTTCTCAAAAAATTCCCTAAGCTTGGATTTACTACTTCAGTATTTCCGTCTGTTTGAGGGTGATATGTTGAACTAAAGGAAATATTTGTCCCCATATTCTTCCACATATTTCTCCAAAAGTGTCCCACGAATTTGGTATCTCTGTCTGAGACTATAATTCTAGGAAAGCCATGCAATCTCACAATCTCCTTGAAAAATAAATTGCCTATGTGAGTAGCATCACTGGTTTTCTGGCATGGTATGAAATGTGCCATTTTTAAAACTCTTTCAACCACTATAGATATGGAATCACTCCCTCTCTGGTTTCTTGGAAATTCCAACACAAAATCCATGCTTATGGCATCCCACGACTTGTCTAGAATAGGCAATGACTGATACAGACCAATTTTTTATTACTTCCATTTTTCATATTGGAAGACTCTACACCTATCAACAAATTTCTTCACATCGAATCTCATACCTAGCCAATGGTATGAAGAACTCATTTTTTTATAAGTTTTATCATGGCAGAAGTGTCTAGCCAATCCTCCACTATGTTTTTCTTTCAACAGAATGTTTCTCATTGAGAATTTTGGAATACATATTTATATTCCCTTAAAAAACATTCCATCTTGGATTAAATACTCTATCCACTCACTTTTTTCCCTTAGCAAAGGGTTTTCACATGCTTTGTAAGACTCTTTAAAATATGGAATTTCATGATACATTCCCTTAAGGTGTTCAAATCCTAAGGTCTCCACTTGAAATTCCTGCATAATCAGACATCTCCTGCTCAAAGCATCAACAACTGTGTTAGCGCTACCACTAATGTGATTAATAACAAAAGTAAAATTTTGCATGAATTATACCCATTTAACATGTCTTTGGTTCAATTTATCCTGTCTGGTTATGAATTGTAAATCTTGTTTGTCATTGTACAATACAAAATCCTTCAAAATAAAATAATGCCTCCATTTTTTTAGAGCTTGTATTACAACATAAAATTCCTTATCATACGTTGAGTACTTCATCTTAGTGTCATTCAAATTCTCATTGAAATAAGCAATAGGATTATTGTATTGGCTCAATACTGCACCAATAACTACTCCATTTGCATCACAACTCACTTGAAATGTCTTCTTAAAATCTAGCAGAACTAGAATTGATTGTTTTGTTATCTTCTCTTTCAATACTGTGAAGATTTTTTCATCTTCTGTTGTCCAATTAAAATATTTGTGCGTTTTCTTTATGGTATCCAGTATGGGTGCACAAATGCCATGAAAATTCCTGATGAATTTCTTGTAAAAACTTGCTGATACATGGAATATTCTCACCTCAAATATGTTTCTCAGAGCAGGCCATTCTATGATTTCTCTCACCTTCTATGGTTCCATATTCGACTCATTTGAAGAGATCACAAAACCCAAGTATATGAGTTATGTCTTCATGAAAGAACATTTCTTCAAATTTATTAGCAACTTCTCCTGCTACAACCTCCTCAACACCATCTTCAAATGTCTCAAATGTTCTCCTTCAGTATTACTGAAAAATAAAATGTCATCTAAATACACAATTACAAACTTACCAATGAAATGTTTGAGTACTTCACTCATCAATATCATGAATGTTCTTGGGGCATTTGTCAAGAAAAATGGCATGACAAGCCATTCATACAACCCTTCATTCGTCTTGAATGTTGTATTCCATTCATCTCCCTCCCTCATTCTTATCTGATGATAGCCACTCTTCAATTATGTCTTGGAAAAATAATTTTCCCCACTTAATCAATCCATCAAATCATCCATTCTGGGTAAAGGAAATCTATACCTAATGGTGATCTTGTTGATGGATTTAGAATATATGCCCATTCTCCAACCCCCATCTTTCTTTGGACTCAACACAGTTGGTACTGTGCATGGAATCAAACTTTCTCGAACTAAACCCTTATCCGAAATCTCTTGGATTTGATTCTTGACCTCTTCATTTTCTTGAGGTGTCAACCTATATGTTTCTTTATTTGGAAAAATCGCTCCTAGAATAAGGTCAATGTGGTGATTAATACTCCTAATGGGTGGTAAAGAATGAGGTAACTCATCCACCACGATATCAACAAAATTATCCATCAATTATTGAATCTCTATTGGCAGATCATCCATAAAAGTGATTGTAAGGATGACTTTGGGCTTCCTCACCATAACAAACAACATCTCATGTTCCTTCTTGACTTCGTTCAAGAGTTCCTTCCAACTCATGAGAAATATGCTTGGGCTAGCTTCTTCCTTCACTCTCTTATCCTCCATTGGCACCAATATATGCGTACAATCATTCTTATCAAGGGTGTAATTATTTTTCACCCATCATGCATGACATTTCTATCATATTTCCATGATCTTCCCCAAAAAACATGGAAAATGTCTATAGGTATGACATCACACAAAATATCATTAGGACTGGTAAAACATCTATAGGTATGGAAAACGTATATAGCTACTCCCTCTATCTATGATTACTTTTCATACCATGTCCTTGGTTTTGCAAGTAGTCCTGAGCATATTGTTTCTTTGAACTGGCTCTTTTTCTTCTTTCTCTTATTTTAAGAGGGATTTCCTCATCATAAGGGATTTCCCATATTATGTTGCTTCTTCCTTCACATTCCTCTTCTGTGATTCAGAAATGTGAGCTTCTTCGCCTCCTTTCTTCCTCTCAGGACATTCGCAAGACATATGCCATGTCTTTCCATAGGAATAAAATTTCACTACTCCTCCTATTCCTCTTCATCTTCCTTGAGAAAAATAGTTTTTTCCTCCATCTTTTCCCCCTCGGGAACTTCCTCCTCTTTCTGTATGACCGTGGTACTTTCCAGCTTCAGTTCTGGGTTTCTGGAATTTCTCTCGGACAATTACTCTACCTTTGTTTGGAGTCTTTCCTTTTTTTCGTTGGATTTTTTTTGGGCCAAATTCTCCTCTACTTTCAATGCTAACTGGTAAGCGTCTTCCATTGTTCTCATCATAATCATGATGATTTCATCATGGATTTCATATCTTAGGCCATTAATATACCTGTAAACTTTTTCTTCATCAATCTCCCTGTGTCCTGCTCTAATGTTCAATGTGTAAAATTCCTTAGTGTACTCCTTCACTGACAAGCATTTCTGTCTCAATTTATGCAATATCCTAAACATATTGATCTGATAATCTTTGGGTATGAACTTAGCTTTTAATTTAGCTACCATCCTATCCCAACTTTTGATTTTTTTCTTACCTTTGTATCTTTTATCGGCTTGTAGTTCATCCTGCCATAGCGCTGCATGTCCCTTCAGTCTGGTAACAACATGATTCATATTATTTTCATCATCAATCTCCTCATAATCAAAGTACTTGTCTAAATCTCTTATCCAATCTAGCAGCTCCTCAACATCCAATTTTCCTTCATACTTCAGGACTTCTATTTTTGCTCATGCCCTGATTTTTACAACATCTCTCAACAAGTGTTCCTCTACAACGTCTTCTTCTACATCTCCTTCTACTTCCATTTCTTCACTCTCATCTTCACGGATGTCACCAGAATCAAGTTCTCTTCTCTGCATTGTCTCCATGGAATCCAATCTCACACGGAGTTGCCTCATTTCTCGTTCCATGGTTGGATTTGCTACATGTCTCTCTCTGGGTCTTTTGGGCGTCATGGTTATGAACTTTATTTCACACAAAGTTTAATTCGGGATCTAATACCACTTGATGTAGACCCCCAATCACTCTTAGCACGTGCCCAACCTCCCGGTCTAGGATAGATCAACTTTGGGAGCTGAAACAACTCACAGGATCCTTCTGAGCCCTCAAATTCACTACACATGCCTCAAAATCCCTTTTCTCGAATGAAAAATCCACTTTTTAGGGGTCCTTCAGAACTCAAAAAGATTCCTTGGGAACCGTGGGCCAAAGCTGTCGGCCAAACCTATATTCTCCGTAGAATTTGGGACTTCAAGGCTATCCTGCTTCGAGAATCTCAACAGAACAAATATCCAATTCTTTTGAACACCAAAGTGATGGAGCATCAAACCACAACAGGGATCAATGACTCACAATGCCCGCACCAATCTACGACAGGGATTGATTTCTAGAGTTCAGGATTCAGCAAGTCCGATTGTTTCAACACACAACACTCCCAGAGTGTCCAAATCTGAAGTAGATCAGACGAATTTGGATCTCCCATCAAATTGATGGTTGATAATTTACTTCATGGTTCTGGGATTTGGGGGTTTTCCATGACACCTATTCACAGTTCTCGCAGAGTGCTAGTTTTACGAATACACACCATGGGAAATCAATGGCTCACACCCCTCTGATTGACCAACGACTATGATCCACTTTGGGACTCCGAACTTTGGTAGTTCCAGAAGTCTAACACTTGCAATCCTCCGGAGCGTCGGACTAGCGAACTTGCGAAGGACCCAAATCGATGGCCACCACACTTTATCAAACAGATGGCCCATATCTATTTCGAGCTTCGAGTGTCCGGGCATATGTATTGTGCAAACCCTTATATCTCTCAAATACACGAAAAGCCTAAGGGCCTCTCCTTCCTCCACGTGTCCTCCTCTGTATCAATGACTAGGATGAATCCTTTGATTTGGGGCTTCGAAAACCATGACTCCAAGAAATCTTTCACTCCCTTCCTTCGGATCACTAGCTCTCCAAACCTTCGGATCTACTGCCACATGTCCTCCTCTAATGGATGGCTCAGAACGGATCTATACTTCAGGACTTTGGGGATCCCTATTCCTCCACACTCTAAATCTACAGAATGTGCGAAGTCTGAAGGAATTCAAAGTTAACTCTTTAGCAACTTCTACATATCTAACAGTTGTTAGATCTCCTACAATTTCCCGAATGGATCTCATCTGTTCGACCCTTAAAAAAAAAAACTTCCCCCTCCGTAAGTATTTTTTTTCTATATTTTATGAGCTTTGGTCTTTGAAGTATTTCAAACCTCTAGTGCACTACTTGCATCCTTTGAATTCTGAAATTTTTTAGGACTTAGAGATTTTTAAGAAAATCTCCCTAAGCACTCCTTGCACTCGTCCTCTTTGAGATTTCTTCAACACTTCGACTAAGTGTTTTCCTGACGCACACCTTGCGCAGGTCTTGTTCAAAGTCTTCTCTCCATCAAGTGACTATGCACTCCTTGCACTTCCTCTACAAAGTTTCACGCTACCTCTTATGAGCTTCTCAGTCAATCTTGACTCAGCCTTCGCACTCCTTGTGTGCACTATGCACTCCTTGCACTAGAAATCTTAGAAGAGAAATAACTGAAACTTCTAGAAACATTAAAGGTTCCCACACTTAACCATAAAAATCATACTCATGTATATAACACGCATAAAACACATGAAACAGAAAGAAACATCACATGTACTCAATCAACTCAGAAGAATACAACACCATACATTTGGAATCAAACCTATGTGATTGTATTCATTCAGTAAAATATGTACATGGACTCATACATCTCTCTGCATCTCTCTACAATGACTATCAATGACAACAAATAACATTTAACAGCTTCATTTGGACATCGGTTACATATATTTATACATAGAGAGGCTTCTTGAGCCTTCCTGCAATTTCCCGAATGGATCTCATCTGTTCGACCCTTAAAAAAAAAACTTCCCCCTCCGTAAGGATTTCGTTGCTATATTTTATGAGCTTTGGTATTTGAAGTATTTTAGACCTCTAGTGCACTACTTGCGTCCTTTGAATTCTGAAATTTTTTGGGACTTTGAGATTTTTAAGAAAATCTCCCTAAGCACTCCTTGCGCTCGTCCTCTTTCAGATTTCTTCAACACTTTGACTAAGTGTTTTCTTGATGCACACCTTGCACGGGTCTTGTTCAAAGTCTTCTCTCCATCAAGTGACTATGCACTCCTTGCACTTCCTCTAAAAAGTTTCACACTACCTCTTATGAGCTTCTGAGTCAATCTCGACTCAGCCTTCACACTCCTTGTGTGCACTATGCACTCCTTGCACTAGAAATCTTAGAAGAGAAACAATTGAAACTTATGGAAACATTAAAGGTTCCCACACTAAACCATAAAAATCATACTCATGTATATACCATGCATAAAACACATGAAACAGAAAGAAACATCACATGTACTCAATCAACTCAGAAGAATACAACACCATACATTTGGAATCAAACCTATGTGATTTTATTCATTCAGTAAAATATGTACATGGACTCATACAGCTCTCTACATCTCTCTACAATGACTATCAATGATAACGAATAACATTTAGCAGCTTCATTTGGACATCGGTTACATATATTTATACATAGAGAGGCTTCTTTAGCCTTCCTTCCGACTATCTTAGTGCTATCCTTTGACAATTAAAACACCTATTTACTAAGGCTTATTACAATAAATGGCCATTACATTCACATATGCGGTGATGCTCAACATCTATACAATCTTATCTTTCATTAAAGAAAAAATACAATATTTTAGATTGCTTAGAATAATTCCATCCTCAAAATATTAAACAACCTTAATTACAAAGTCTTCAAAACATCAAATGATGCGCTCTCCTCAGAATTAAAAAACCGAAAAAAATTTGTGTGTTGGGTGCTCAGTTGTCCTCCACTCAACCTCTTTAGTTGTTGATGGTGATGCTCCTACATCACCTTTGTTCCCTAATTTCTCATTTAATGAGTGTCTCCTAACTAGTTCTTAGTTAGAGTTTGATTAGTAGTCTTCTTCTATTTAGACTTAGTGTAGTTTGACTCTAGATACTATTCTATGTGTACACCTATTCACTCATATTATTATTTCTTTTTATTTAAAAATTCCAATTTATTAATTTCATGCACACATGTGCATTTTATACAACCTTTAGATTTTACTCACTTTTTCCTAGAATTTGATTTATCTCAATTCTTCTAATTTATTTAATGTTTTTAATTAGTCCCTTAATTAAACTTAGACTCAGGATTAGAATCTTGTTAGACTTCTCAGTTTATAATTTACTAACTAATTGATTATTTTATTTTAACAAGGTCTAACCATTTCAATGTTTCTTAGGCCACCTCGTTTTATTTGACTCATATTTTAATTACAAGACGTGCCCTTCAAGACACACCTCCATGCTTCAAGCGTTCCACTCACCTTTGACTATTTTTGGAATTTTGTCCAACCCTTGAAGTCAATACTCCATTCAGTCAACCTTGTGAGAGACTAAGCGTTTCTAAGGAATAAGGACTCTGTCTTATTGCACTCCCTTTGGAATTATTCGTGAGTGGTTGTCTAAGTCCTCCCTCACGACATCATTGGCCTCTCGAACTAGGCAATCGTTAACCTATTGTTCAGGCCACGGTGGGAGTGATAGTTGGCTATGACAGGGATGTTTCCACCTCTCTCCCTCAATGTGTGGTTTATGTGCATGACCGCTTTACTCCTTATGTGAGTCATATTAGAAAGCATCGTCAAGCCTCCATCCACAGACAAAAATAGTGTCAATAATCCATATACATAAATCATACTGTAATCAATCATATGTGAGAGGTGTGTAAAATGAAATACTCAAATAAATACAATCCACTTCCTAACTCAATCCGGAGTACAAGGAAGTCCATTGATTCCATCAACATCCATAACATGTCATGTTTCCTACACACTTAGGAGAAACCGTCAATAATATATGTCAATACATATACATCTAAAAGAAACAATAATTCACAATACATCATCATCATCATATATAACTCAAAATCGAAATGAAATAATAATGTACCATAATTGGATCACTTGCATGCAAGTATCCTCAAATAATAAGCCAATAAAAGTGTGCTCAGTAGAACATGATGTTACAAAATAATTCCAAGTGTTTACATATGAGCCTACAATGTCCTCCAAAATGACTCACACAGAGGAATTCCTCCCATGACAATAAATTTATTCAATAAAAACCTCCTCGATGATCTCCAATGATCTCCTTTAGCTTTGTAATCTATGCTAGCTTCCACCTACATTGTCATTAAAACGTCTACTTGTGGAGAGAACTTATCATATCAACAAATCATGATCACTACATTCCAGCAACTAAAACATTATACATTGTGGGGATGTCTTGAACCTATGAAAGTGTTTTTGACATTATAGGTATGGATTTATCATTATAATTACTATTGGGTTGCGGTGAGTATGGATGTTATACAACAAAAATGAGTATTGATAAATATGCCTCTTTCGAGGTAAAGATAAATATGCTCTCTTTGAACAATGCCTTTTCGCTTACTTTTAGAGGGATATGTATGAGTTCTCAATAAATTTTCACATGATTGTTTGTTACCCTCAAGGTCCATAACATTGTTAAACATTTGGGATGGACTAGCAGACATTGTTTCCCAAAGTAGAAGAGAAAATTTAGACTATTGGAAGCAACATAATCCACCTTGGAAATAAATTTATAAGTTTTGATATTATGCAAATCCCCACACCTCCTATTGAAGTAATATATCATGCTTTCACCATTCCTTATTATTAAAGAGTTAAACTTCATCAAGTAGTATTGGTGGTAATTCTTTTCACCCCAACGTTCTAGAAAGGCATCATGAAAGTGCATGCAAGTAGTGATGGAATCAACTTGCTAAAATGTAAACCATGTTTCGAAATCTCACTCTATAGAATGTGTAAACTCTCTCATGAATACATCATTATATTTAATGACAAAATTATTAGTTTGTTCTTGGAATGTTGAGAGGTGTTATTCTATAGTAATGGCATTATCCCCGTTAATTTTTTTGTAGGGACTTCAAGTAACCCTTGTTCATATCATGATAAAAAAAGGAGTCATAAATATTAAAATTGGGATGCAAACTAAGGAATATATAGATTAGCCATTGTAGAATAAGTATTTTTTAACAATGAGTTTTCTTGTTTTGACCCATTTTCTACTTGAATAGAAAAATACGTAGTGGATATTTGGCCAACACTATATAGGTAATAAGAGAACCATATATGTATCAGTGAATAATTACTAGGAGTGGGGTCTCCATTGAATGAGGATAAGTGAATGTACTAAATGAAAATTATCTCAATGTGGTAAATGAGAAAAAATAGATAAACATTGAGCATTGTGAAATGTCAAATTACCTCGAGAAATATCAATTTCATCACACCTTATTTTTTACTTGTTTCTTAGGATATGTGATTTTTGGATAGAACCTTATTTCAAATATGGACCTCATGAATATTGATCCAACCATCATGAAGTGTGATAAAGTGGAGTTACTTGGAAAATCAAATGATTTATTTGTGTGTCTTCATGATTATTGAGAGAGTGTGTAGTATAAGAATACTCTACACTTATTCACCCAAAGACTATATTGTATAATTTTCATATTCCCAAGGAGAGATATACAAAACAATGATGTCACTTTGGATGTTGTCTTTTGAAATGTTTATGTTTCGAAGAGCACAATTTTAGGGCATCCATTATGTTGGAGTTACTTCACACACACCTAGGATTTTTTTTTCCTAAGGTTTTTCCTTGTTTATTAGTCATAATTAGTCATTATCCAGTCTCCTATATTTTAGGGGAGAATATTTCACCTGGAGATTATTCTCTTCAGTTTGACTAGTTGAGTAGAGTCTAGATGCTGCATTAGTTTTGTCACCATGAAACATTGGGATCATCACCATGCTAATGTGAAATTTCCTTGGGATCATCATGAGACTGGCACATTACCCTTGATTCCATGATCTACTCCTCACTACACTCTGTTCAGTCAATTAATTGAAGACTAGTTGACTAGCTAGCTCAGCTAGGTGGTCGTTCACTCTCGTAACTGCCTGAGAGACTAGACTAGGTGGTAATTCACTCCCGTAACTTTTGGTGTGTGTCTAGATCACTCTAGACCACCACTATGGTGCATTGGTTCTCCTCCAGTGTGAATTGATTGAGTTATATAGAGTATATCATGTGTAAATTATTCATTATTCATTACGGTTAATGAGAATTCTTCCATTCTTTCCCTCTTGCTTCTTCTTTCTCAATTTCTCTTTGCAAATGTGTGTAGTATTTTCTAGCTAGATATATTTTTTTCAATTGCAACATATTTACATGGTCTCAGATTCGACGGACCACTAACCAAAAGATACACCAAAATTTTCTTGTAGGTACAAAATATTGAAGACAACAGAAAGATGGATTTCCAAAAAGAATTCATTCTTACACCTTTCAACTACTTTGCATGGACGGAGAAAATAGTCATACATCTTCGAACCAGAGGATTGTACCGGTTAAACTTGAATACAGATACAAAACTAACATCATCCATAGAAAAATCCAAGTATTTAAATCAAATGGATGAAGCATTCAGAGCAATCTGCAGTCTTATTTCTCCCGATCTCCTTTTTCACATATCTTCCTGTAAGACTCCAAATGAAGCTTGTACCACCTTGGAAGGTATCTTTGTAAAACATGATGAGATGAGGGGACACATGCTGGAGGTGGAATTTCTCACATTGGATCCAAAAATCTTTGAAAATATCCAATATTTCTTTACAAAATTCAAGGATTTACTGTCGCAACTCAAATCCTGCGGGGTTGATAAATCTAAGGAGGAGAAACAAATGGTTATCACCATTCTCTCCAAACTTGGTCATGAATTATATGATTTTGTGTCCACATTCCATTCATTCATGTTCAACTATGGAGCCACCTGGAAGATTCCTTCTCTTGAGGACTTTATCGAATCTCTGACACAAGAGCAAACCAAGCTCATCAACATGGGAAAAATAAAAGGCCCAAATACGCATGCACTCATTGTGCAATATGGAAGCCATAAATATCATAAATATAAATATAAAGACAAAATGAAATCTCATGCACATTCGAAGAAGGAAGGGTCCACAAAACCCTTCATCGAAGCCTCCAGATCCAAAGGGGAAAAGGGAAGAAAAGGGGAGAAATGCACATACTGTCACAAAGGATTCCATCCAGAATCTGCATGCATGCAAAAAAATAGATCTAATGTCTTAAATACTTCATCCAATCAAACTTGGAGATCGTATCCCTAAGGGTGACAAGAAGAAGAAGCTAGAAGATCAAAATCCCAATAAAGGAAATTCTAGCCATGCCTTGATTTCCATCAACTCCTCTCTCGATGCTTGGATCGTAGATTCAGGAGAATCAAATCACATTGTTGCCTCAAAAGAAGTATATTATTCATTGGATGCATGAAAAGGTCCTCCTATTCTAATGGGGGGAAACTCTTCAGTCAAAGTCACTGGCAAAGGAAGGATTGAACTCATCAACAGAAGCTTTGAGAATGTGTTGCATGTTCCCAAAATTTCCGTCAACCTTATCTCCATGTATCAGATGATGAATTTCAGCACCAGACAAAAATTCATATTCACACCAATTTTCATGGACATCTATTACATGCAAACCAACTCCAGTGTTTCTACCAGTGAGGTAAATCATCAATCTAGATTGTATACATTTTCTGAATGCATTGAACCAAATTATGCTTTACTGCTTATCCATGTTGATGAAAGTAGTAGGATATGGCATGAAAGGTTTGGAAATTTTAATTTCAGATATATGCAACAACTTAGAAAGCAAAGATTGGTTGATGGTCTACCAGAAATCCATTTCTCCAAGGTAGTATGTGAGGGATTTGTTCTTGGAAAACACCCTCAAGATAAATTCAACAAAGGAAAGTCTTAGAGAGCTTCTGCGCCTTTAGATCTGATTCACAATGACCTTATGGGTACTTTTACACATCCATATATCAACAAAACGAGGTTTTTTCTCATTTTTGTTGATTATTTCTCACATTTTACATGGATTTACTTTCTCAAGAAAAAATATGAGGTCTTTCATTACCTCAATGATTTCAAAGCCCTGGTTGAGACATAGTCCAGAAAGAAAATCAAATTCCTCCAAACTGATAATGGGGGAGAGTATGTAAATCATGAGATCCATAATATTTTCCATGAGGCAAGGTTAAGTTGTAGCACACAGTTCCCTATACTCCACAAGAAAACGAAGTAGCTGAGCGGAAAAACAGATCTCTAAAGGAGATGGCATCTTCCATGTTGCATGCAAAGTCACTACCACAAAGACTATGGACCGAAGCACTTAATTGTGCAACATACATATAAAACAGATCTTGCCATAGATCTGTCAAGGATAAGACCCCCTACAAGGTTTGGAGAGCCCTCAAATAGAAAGTGACTCACTTTCGTATTTTCGGTTCACTTGCATGGGCCCAGATTCTCTCTAAAAAGAGGAAGGCACTTGATCCACAGAGCATTGAGTGTATTTTTGTTGGATACCTCGACGGTGTGAAGCGATATAGGCTTATTGATATTTCCTTGGACTAGCTCATCATTGAGTGTATTGTCTAATTCAAGGAAAGTGTCTCGCATGCACCCCAATAGCCGCATGCAAACACCTTCATTCTTCCACCTGTCCGAGATGATGAGAATGCACATGCCAAATCTTCTTCAGATGAGAGTTCTGATTCAGAGGACTCATATGATTTAGATACAGAGTCAATACATTCACATGCAGAGTCAAAGCATCCACATGGATTTCTAGAGCCAGAGCAGAGGCCCAAGTGGGCATAGACTACTCTTTAGGATGCAAGGGATCTTGTTGGTGATCCAACCGATACTAGGAGAAATTGATCTAATTTCGTGGAGCCTCTTGTTTCACTCACTGCCACTGAACCATTTCCCTCCAAGCATATTTTATTGGCTCAGTCTTCAGATCCATAGTCTCATGGTAAGGCTGCTGGAAATCCCTTTTGGGAATCTGCCATGTAGGAGGAGTACAACTCCCTCCTTGAGAACCAGACTTGGGATCTCGTTCCCCGTCCTTCTAGGATGAAACTTGTTAGATGCAGATGGGTCTATAGGAACAAGAGCACAACAGATGGATAGATTAGTAGACACAAAGTCAGAATTGTTGCCAAAGGTTTTCAGGAAGAGCATGGTATTGACTATGATGAGACCTTCTCTCCAGTAGAGAATATGGATTCCATACAATTGACACTTGACATTGTGGCAGCCAAGGGATGGGAAGTCCATCATATGGACGTGAAGAATGTAATTCTTCACACTGATCTTTCTGAGGAGATCTATATGGACCAGCCCTAGGGATTTATGAAGGACTCATATTTGGTCTGTCGATTGAAGAAGTCCCTTTATGGCCTGAAGCAAGATCCGAGGGCATGGTATGCCAAGATGGACTCCTACCTGTTGTCACAGAACTTTGTACGTTGTAAATTAGACCCAAATTTCTACATGCTCAGGACGGTTGATTCACTTCTACTCTTAGTTCTGTATTTTGATGATTTGTAGATCACTGGTTACTCAACTTTAGTGATTTCTACAGTCAAGAGGATTCTACATGACATGTTTTTTATGACGGACATGGCTCCAATACACTTCTTCCTTGGACTCAAGATCAGTCAGAATGCATCAAGAATCAAATTGTCTCAGGCCAAGTATGCACAAGATCTCCTTGAGAGATTTCACATGACAGACTGCAAGTCTACTCTGACTCATTTCCTATCAGGTGTAAAACTTTAGGATGGCAGGGAGAATCCACTAGCTGAAAACACACTATATAGACAACTAGTGGGGAACTTGTTGTATCTCACACACTCCAAACCATACCTCTCCTATGCAGTTGGCCCAGTTTGTAAGTTCATGCAGGAGCCGCATGAGCTACATTGGAAGGATGAAAAGCGTATCCTTAGATACGTACATGGCACCATCAGCTTTGGGATTCATTATGTAGCAGACTCTACATTAGATCTCA
>JASDQU010735446.1:50174-69451 GCA_032191745.1 Picea mariana
GGTATGTCCTAGTACCACACCTCGTTAAGACTTTTTATCCTCCTGAGACCTTATTTATTCAAATAGGTTTGCATTTTTCTTGATGGCCAAAGATTAATTATAACTACTAATCTCCTTTTGAAATCAAAATTCATGATTACTAAGAAAATTGAGCAACAATTTTACATGTTAGAAGAAGAAAAAGTTCTTTTAGGGATTTTCAGCCAAATTGGTTTCTCGGTCTTATTATTTTGGCCAAAACATATTGGGCCTACTAGCCCAATCTCTAATTATCTCAAGTCTACCAAGAATCGATATCTAAGTACACATACAAAGTCAACAACACAAATCCCACGAGGGGCCCAACATGGAGAACCAAGCCATCAAGGAAAGGTTCTAGTTCATGCACAACGCGTTGAAATAATCATGGGATGGTGTCATATATAAGCAACAAGTTTTAGTGATGCATTCTCAATGTGGGATTATCCCATCGAGGAAAAACCAAACAAATGCTTAAAGACCAAAGGTTGAAGCCAAAGGAAGGAACCTAAGATTAAAAAGATTAGGCATGTTCTCAAATCGACACCAAGTATCAAACCCCTATCATCAATTATCAATTGAGGATTTGACATTTTACAAGTCACAGTCCCGGGTTTCAATCTCACTGGGTGAATGGAGTTCAAGCGCCAAGTGTTGATTGAATTTTTATAATAAGTGTCAGGTGTTATGCTACTGGTTGGATTGCCCATTGTCCAAGATCCATAATGGAAGAATCCAAGAAGATTTTCCAAACGCCATCACTAACAAGTTATTGAGGCATTGTCCATTAGCTAATTCTAAAGCACACTGAATGTTGAGTATGTATGAGACATGAGTAAGTGCCATTCCAGTTGGATATTGAACATCTACACTCACACCAAGGTTAAGAAAATCTTTCAAAACATCATTGCCTAGCATTCATATACAAGTTTCAAATCCACTTTCTATGTAATCGGATGCCAACGCACATTCAACAAGTTACTTTTAAAGAAAATTCCAGAAGAATTAAAGACCAAGGCCATGAGGAATATTACTAGTGAAAGAGTCTTCTGAAATGAGGAAATAAATTCTACATAGGTTTTCTCCTGAAGATGCATTTACCCTATGTGATGTAACTATAATGGAAAGGTATCCAGTATTAAGTTCTATGAAAATGAAAAATTTCACTATTGTTCATCAACAAGATCTTTCATCATAGCAGGCATACAAATATCAAGCCTTCTACATTGCCATAACCAACTTGGAAGCCATCTATCATTCCTGTGTTTTCTTATTAAAGGATCGACAATGATTTTCTTCTATAGGATTACTTTGGTAACACATTCTAAAAACAATCAAACTACATAAAATGGATTCTTTTTAAGAGAAATCACATGGATCATGTGACTTGGAATTGAAAGGAGCTCACATAAAGTGGAAGCCGAGATGTGTGAGATGCACAGAAGAATGATAAAAATATTAGTGTTGGGCTTATTACTAGTTAAAAGGAATTCAATAAGACCCTAGAAACAGAGTTTCTTTGTCATTTTATTTGGACAATTTTCCATTTGAGTTCATGTTGAGGTAATAAGGAGGGAAGTGACTTATCAGAAGGCTTGGTTTTCAAGAACATTTAAATACATAATTTTAACTTCATATAGCTGGAAGAACAACAAAGAATCTATTTGAAGCTAAAACATGTCAGAACAGTCAAAGAGAAAAGAAGACCCCAAGTTTTTGTATCAGGCCATGCACGAAGAAAGAGATCAAGAACCCTTTCTTGCATTAGTCTCCCCTATTTCATAAGCCAGTGAATTAGAGAATAGGACCTAAGTATAGGAAACACAACTCCATTTTATATTCCTCTTGAATTTTCTTTTCTATTACTCACCTTTAGTAAAGAATCGAAGAGAGAAAGTGTAATAGGGTGACATCTGAAAGACCCTCAATTTTGAAGATAATCATCCTTGTTTTTTGAAGTGTTGTCAAAAGTATCATGATAATACTTTCTTAGGAGGAATCTATAGGATTTTACACCTTTTTCTAAGATTTTTGGGTATTTTTGGCTCAAACTACACAACACAAACAACTCTAGGACATTTTGTAGCACTGGCGCTATGAAATTATTTACACATGCAAAATGTGCTACGAATTCCTGAGGCGCTACAAAAAATGCTATTAATTCATGTTCTGGAGGTTTCAAAGGAGCAGTGGTTGCCAGGTGTCAATATGAATCTTTCCAGTTGCTAGAAGGTCAGTTATGAGTTGGAGGGCCACCTATCAAAGGGATAAGCGATAAAAAAGGACAGTTCATCAACATAAATAATTGTTAGGGATGTGGCCAGCATTACCCTTATTTTTAGCATTTTAGTTATTCTCTGTTATCCACATGTTGTCTTTCCATTTTGAGGGAACAGGATCCCATGTGAGGATTTTTATTCGAATTATAGTGTTGTCAATGAAAGTCGAAGATAAAAAAAAGACTATTGTAAGTTTGATAAAATGTTAGAATGAGCTAGAGAGAGTGGTCTTTCAACCAAGAGGAATTCAAAAGTGTCATCATTGTGTTCTTTTTCTTTCTCTGTATTTTTTTAGACTTGTGATTCCTTATCAATGGAGATCAGATTTTCCTTTTCATCTTTTTCTTTCTGTGTGTACTAATATAAATGAGTGATTGATTCACTATTCTTCTTATTCAGACAATGATTGTGTGATGGTATTCGTTCTTTGCATTGGTGATATAGAATTTGTTAATACATAGATTTTTATTGTGACTTGATTGTTTTAAAGTGCTGGAAGTATCTCTGACATGTCCATATCATATTTTTCTTTTCCTCATTCATTTATCAAGCCTTTTGTCTGATCTGAAGTTGTTAAGGCCATTTTTGTTGAAGGATATAATTGGGAATGTGTACAATAGATGAATCTTGATTGTCTTTATGGTCAAATCCCTATGACTTTACAACTTATCTTTCAAGATTAAATTTGAATTCTTTGCATGTTACGAAGCTCACCTAATTATAGTCTAGGGTGACTCTTGGAGTGATAACACCATGATACCCAAACTCATTACCTCATGGAGAAACAATCACCACTACTTCAGGGTCAGGCTGGTGTGATGGATATTTTTGTTGGTGATACGTGGAATGAACTGAATAAAAGAGGGGCCCTCTGAGGCCATGCTCAAGTTGTCTGGCTCTCAGTACTCCATGTATAGTAACTTTGGGCCTTGAGACGTGATCTCCTTAATTATCCCTTGGATAGGGGGTAACATGACTCACCATTTTGATGACAGGGGACGGAATGGCATCAACATCCACCAGTCCCTCCATTTGCATAGGGTTTTTGACCTCCATTTCTAGCTTTGATAGTGACCTGTTGTTGTTGTGGGTTATCCTTGACATTTTACTAGGTGCTCCGACTTTAGGTGGTGCCATCTTGCTAGAATATAAGTGGGTTTACTTTTGAATCTCACTTTCGACCTATTTTCCTATTTTCTCTTTTCTCTATAGCTCTATGTTCACTTGAATTCACAATGCATCTTTATCGAATACTAATTTTTCTTCTAAAGTGTTGTCATAAATTCTCCAAATCTAGTCAGGCATGCTTAAATTACTGTCATAAATGTTCATTTGGATACTTCTTTTTCTGATGACCAGTTTTTCTTTTTCCTGACTGTTTGTTTTTTTCGGTGCACTATATTTTTCTACTGTGATCTATCTCTGACACATGGTTATTTCCTTTCATCGTATCTATCTTGCATGCAATATATTCACTTATTTTCTCCCTGACTTTCTTTCTATTGCATACTGTCATTCTCAAGTATATGTCTATCACATATTCCTCTAACTACTTATTTTTGGTGTTTTCATCATTTTTCTAGTTTTCTCTTCCTTTTTCTTTCTTTTAACTCCTACTATTTACAATATGTACAAGTCTACTTGCTTCACTGCAACTACTGAGGATTAGTGGGTCAATATTCCCTATAAATTTGTAGTCGACTACCATTCACCAGTCCTTGAACTTCCTTTCCTACTAAAGCTTGCAGTTATACAACACCTCCATCTATGATAGACTTTATCTAGTATGGCCCTAGCCAATGCATTCTAAGTTTCCTTGGGTGCTACAAATAATTACTATCATAGAGGAGAACTAGACCTCCTACTTTGAATTTATTATTCTTAATATGGTTGTCATGTCATGCTTTATCTTTTTCTTTCCATAACTCATGGTGGAAACCTGCTATGATTATGTCTTCTTCTAATTCCATAAGTTGAGATAGTCGTTCTTGCATTGTGCCCCCTTCTTTCATATCTGTAATTTTTGTAATGTACAGACTTGGTATCAAATAGTCTAATGGAACTACTGCTTCCTATCCATACACCAATCTAAATGGTATCTACCCTGTTAGATTCTTGCATGTAGTCTTATAATCCCAAAGTACTAATGGTACCTTCAAATCCCAATCATCTTTGTTCACATTAAAAATATTTTTTAAAGCATTCTCCAAAATATTGTTAAAGGATTCCATTGTTCCATTTACCTGAGGATGATAAGGAGTTCTCTTCTGGTGATATATCTCAAATTATTCCATCATTGTCTCAATTATATTTTTGATGAAGTGAGTCCCCTGATCACTCATCAATATTCTTGGAAAACCAAACCTTGTCACTACCTGTTCAAATAAAAAGCACATGTCTATGCACTGCAATCCTTCACTAGTGTTGTCTCACCCCATCTGGTTAAGTATTATGTCATTGTAATAATATATCTAGCTCCTGATATTCTTCCCGGTGGATTGATTGGACCTACAAACTCTATTTCTCACTTATCAAATACTTGTAAAGTAATATGAGGTCTCAATGGCATCTCATCCCTCCTAGATGGCTTCCCAAGTCTTTGACAAACATCAAACTTCTGACAATATTCCTTTGCGTCTTTGTGAATTGTTGGCCACCATAATTCTATGCACAATACCTTATGCATGGTAGATTTTCCTACATAGTGTACTCCAACAATCCCTTCATGTGCTTATGATAAAATGATAGGCATTCCATGCTCCATAACACATCTCCTCAAGATGTTATCTTCTCCAAGTTTGTATAAATGACCCGCAATCAATTGATAGTCTGTAGCTCTGACCACCAAAGTTTTCTTCTGCGCAGTAGTAATTCTCTTGGTGCAAACCATGTACTCAAAAAATCAATAATGTCAGCAACATACTCACTATTTATCTATACCGATAACAATTGTGCATATGGAAAGTTGTCTTCCAATTTAGTGGGTTCTTCTCCATTATTTATCCTGGATAAGTGATTTGTTATTGCATTCAATCTTCCATGTTTCACCACAAATTCAAAGTCAAACTCTTGGAATAAAAGTATCCATATGCATATCCTTCTCCCCAACACTGACTTATTGAATAAATATATGAGAGCAGAATGATATGTAAACATCTTCAAATGTTTCACTAATAAGTAATGTATGTATTTATGCAAAGCATACACTATAGCTAATCCTTCCCTTTTTGTAGTGTTGTAGTTTTGTTCTGAATCTGATAACTTCTTACTTGCAAATGCAAAAGGGTGATCTATATCACCTTCTCCTCGTTGGGTCAATATTGCTCCTAATCCTATTGCAAATGCATCAACATGCACATGAATTTTTTTTTTCCCAATCTGGAAGAACTAAAATCGGTGCAGTAACTATCTTCTCCTTCAAAATATCCAAACTCTGTTGAAATTCATCATTCCACTGATACTTGGTGTCCTTTTTCTACAACTTCTCCATTGGCACAATAATCTATGCATATCCTCTTATGAACTTCTTGTAATATCCTGTATGACCAAGTGTACTCTTCAACTGGTGCACTGATTTCGATGGTGGTAAGTTAACTATGACAACAATTTTAGTAGGATCAACCATCAAACCCTGTTTACACACCACATTCCCTAAAAAATTACCAAAAGGTGCACTAAAAATGCATTTCTTAATATTCAATGAGATCTGGCATTGTCTACATCTGTCCAACATTAGACTTAATAATTCAACATGATACTTTAATAATTTGAGAATTGTCTAATCATTCAAGTATACTTATAAAAACTTATGAATAGAGTCCTTAAAGGCTGCTACTACTACTCTTGAAAAAAAAATGGTGCATTCTTCAACCCAAATGGCATAACTGTATACTAAAATGATCCCCACTCTATAGAAAATGTAGTCTTGTGTCTATGTTCTGGTTCTATCCTAATACGATGATATCCTGAAAACCCATATGTAAATGAATAAGCTTCTTAACCCCCTACATTCTCCAAAACTTCATCTGTAAATGGGGTAGGAAAAGGATCATGTAGAAAATCATTATTAAATTTTCTCAAATATACACAAATATTGATTCGTCCTTGCTTCTTTTCCTACACCACCATAGGACTGATCCATTATGATTCTTCCACGGGTTCTATGACACTAGCCTCTAATATTTTGTTAATTTATGTCTTTAATGTCTCCTTGTATATTGGATTCAATCTATAAGGTATTTGTCTTATAGGTCTATCTTCTAGATTCAAGTGGATATTCATCTCTCCTACCTCTCTTGCTAATCCCTTCATCTATGCGAATGTTTCTAGGAACAAGTCATTGTACTTGTGCAATAATTTTGTGATTCTTTCTACTCTTTGATTATCCCAATAATCTCCAATGATGGAAATATTTGGGTTTTCTATAGTTCCAATGTTTACCTTTTTTATCTTCAGGGGTGTAGCACAATATTCTGAATCTAGTTTTCTTCCTTCTACTTCCCTTTCTCCTTCAACTTATGATATCTGGATATTGCGCGGATTATCCTCTGTTGGATCTTCTTCTTCTGCGACGTGATAACAATGTAGCAATTGTTTAACTGTCTGTCTAGTATGCTTATGATATGTTGGGATTATTTCAAATTTCAGTTCTTCAAATATCCTTTATCTTACTACTTTCAGCATTGTATCTATCTTTGGACTTTCATGCTCAAAGGAAAATGTAACTACAAAATTTTGATGTATCTCTTCCTAGTTTGTAGTTTCTATGCATTGTTCTTATTCTGTGTACCAGTTATTTGAGATTCCTTCTAATGTGTGAATAAAATGGTCTAGACTTTCTTCTAGTGGTACTAATATCCATTGAACCATGCACTTATATACATGTTCTTTAGGTTGTCCAAATCCCTCATAATTCTCCAACACTTTGTTCTCTTGCTCTACGCCAAATCTGATGTGCAGTAACCTATTGCACTGAAACTGGTTGTTGATATTCTCCTTGTGTGTACCCCACCAACAGGAAAGTGTATCTTTCAAAGAAATATCTAATACTGGTAATCTCTGATTTTCTACTACCTCCAATTCAAACTTCATTAAAAATTCTTCTAATTCATTCATACCATAAAAAGTAGGAGGCTCTCTTACCTCTGAACCAATCCATCTCAATGTGTGCATCATTCTAGCACATCTTCTGGTGGATAATTCATGTATTCATTATTTCTAGTTCTCTAGTCATGTGTCAGAGTCTGAATCATAAGAAATAATACTCCTCCAACTGAGTATTCCATCTGTAGTTGGGTTGATATAATATTCTTCACACGCGGTTGTTATGTATAACTAATTTACATCTTCTGTAAGAATATTTTCTATCGTAGGTTCCACATACCTTCATCCTTTAGAAGGATCCAATGGCACAATGAATATGTCTTCTCTAGATTCAAAGATAGTCTTTCATTTCTTCAATTTAATAATAGTCTGGTTATCAAAATCCCAATCCTATTCCAACAATGCTAGATATGGAAAAGTATTATCTACTATGTTAATGACTTCAAAGTCTACCATTGTGTGTGCACCATATATATCTAATGGTATCCCTTATAGTCTTCCAATTGGAAACACTCTTTGCTGATTTGATAACTTTAACTAAATAGATGAATACCCCAATTGAGTTTATCCCATAGCTTCCCATGTCTTCTTTGGTAGAACATTGACTTCAATCCCTAGGTCTAGCATAATATCCCCCATATTGAAATATAAAATGTTTGAATTCAACCTGAATTCTCTGCTTGTTCTTCTCTTCTTACAAACCTAATTCACTTTTTTTACCCCTTCTTCCCCAGAATTACACTTTTCTAACAAACTCTACAATACTTGTAAATAATTTTTATCAACAACAATTTTACACATGACCCCAAAAATTTTCTTCAGTTAATTACTTGTTCTGAAGGCTTCTCTTTATTGGTATGATCAAATAATGGAGGAATGTCATACACTCGTATCTCATCTACTGGTTATTTTCCTAAAGTAGACGCAATATTTTCTTTCAAAATCTCCTGCCTAGCCTCTTTGAATATCTCTTTCTCTTTGTGTGCATCAAACTTATGTTTAGGCATGGTATTCTTCCTAACCCACTGGTACTAATCTTGGTCCTTCTTTGTTTCATCTTCTCCTATATTGGCTCCTCCTCTAGTAACTATGTTAATCTTCTTACCATCCTCTTATTTGTTTTCCACAACAATCCATTGTACATTATGATTTTTTTAGTTCCTCTTGTCCTGTATCTTCACCAAAAGTGTCAGACAATCTTCTATCTCATGGTCTGATGCGTGATAATACATACATGTTGCAGGAGGCTATGTGAAGTATCTTGCATAGTATCCATGTTTCTGACAGTTGTGACACACTATTATTCCTTAACCTCCTCCAAATCCTCTTCCTCCATGACCCCCTCCTTTGAAGCCTCATATGTGACCCTGATTATCTCTGCACGTTTTTTTATACTGAGGTCCCTAATTGTACTACGGTTTCACATTATTGTACCGAGGTGGTATTGTGTGAGATTATACTATGGTGGTTCTTTAAATTGTTGTACATTATTGTACTATGATTGTGTTGCAAATTGATGTGGTTGTTGTGTAAATTGTCTTGTCATGTGTTCATCCTGCACCCTGCATGTATCTGAAATCCTTTCTTTCATCATCTCCAAGGTTCTACATTCCTTGTCTTTGTGTCCAACTAACTTACAAAAATTACAAATTGTACTCTTTGGTATTGTCTGAGACTATTTCATTAGGGGGAAATGATAGGGATCATTCCCATGTGTTTTTCAATTCTCACACCATGGTCCTCTTGAAGATAAAGGGTTTGGCATACCCACTCCAATATATTGCGCAAATAATGGAAACTCATTCTTGTGATTCCCTTTAATTTTGCATAATATGCATCAAAAATCTTCCCTTTTCTCCTTACCTTTACTCCGATTCAACTGAAATGTTAAATTCTTCAGGTGTTGCCTCAACTCTTCCAAAGTTGGGTATGTCTGCTTATATTGATTTTCCTCTAGTTGTAAGGCTGCTTGCAGAGCCTCATCCTAACTTTGGAATTCATGTTGCCTCAAAGGATACTTTAAGTGTGGCAATAAAGAGTTAACAAACAAATGTTTACATTGCATATCAGTAATAGGGAAATTTAATTTACCTTTTAGCCTCTTGAATTTTTGGTCCACCTCCCACACTGATGCTCCCAATTTCTGCTTAATCTCTATCATTTCATTCATGAACTAGTCTTCTGAGCTTGGTTTCTGGAATTCATTTATTAATTGCCTCTTTACCTCTGCTACAGTTGTAGGCGCTCCCGTTGGATTATTTTCTTTGAGACCCATGTACCAATCTAATGTGCGGTCTTTGAATGTGATTTCCAACTACGCAACCTTTGATCTTCATATGTAATCTGCTCAAATTCCCATATCTTCTCACAGATAAACAAATGCTTTTTTGGGTCATCTAACCCATCCTCTCATAACTATGGTAACCTAATAGTTGTACCTTGTACTTCCATTGTGAATATTGATGTACTACCACCTCTGCGTGGTGTAGATATTTGACTGCTACTTGTTTAACTTACACTTGTGCTTGAGTTTCCACTGGACCCACGCCCTGTAAAAATTCTTCTACCACTAATCACTTACTGGTTAAACAATTTTTCTTCCTCGGATGTCTTAGTCGCACATGGCATTGTGGGTCCCACACTAATTCGGATCTGGATTGGAGATCCTTCTTTTCTGTTGGACCCATGATCTCTAGTTTTCCTCTCATATGCGGCACACAAGATATCCTCAATCTGCTTTGTGCCACATAGATCCTCTACCTCTTCCTCATCGTTGTCCAATCCCTCTCGCTCAACCACTCCCCTCTTCTTTCTATTCATCTTATACTAGGAGGTTCATCTGTTGTGCATAACACCTACTTTCCTTATTATCTCCTTAGTCTATTCATCATCCATCATGATGGGGTACATTGCTTTCTTCTTCTGGCTACTCTGAAGAGCCTTCTCCATATCTCAGATCTTCCTTAGTTCTTCCCCTAGCTCCTCCATGTGCACAAAGTGATATAATTATTTCATTCCATGGCCATCACACCTTTATCATGTAGTCATATCTTAATTGATGCGTAAAGAGACCTAATGTACCTGTCTTTGGGTCCCTTCAAGAAATCCTTCTCTGTAACAGTATATGACTTCACTGTGTCTACTGCAAATTCAGTAATAAACCCCACAGTAATATTGTCTAACCAAAACTCCACTTCGCACATGAAATTTTTATTAACCCTTTCCAATCGCGCAATATTTTCATCATTCCACGCTACTGGACTAATCTAATTAGTCAGATGGGTATCTTTCAACCTCAATATCCACTCCTATAATAACTCTGGAAAATAATAGAAATATGCCTCATGCAAATCAGTAAACACATAACTTTGCAAATACTGGCTTGGTGTATATTTGGAACTTTTGTTATCTTTCTATGTGAACTCTAGTTGCTTTGTCTCCAACCATATTTCAATATCTCATTTTCTGGGGTTCCATGGCCTAAACATTCCTTTCTACCACTACATTTTCTTCACCAAACCCCTTCCAGGCTATCCTTCTGAGTTCCAGTCCTGGTAACAAAACCATTTGTTGGATGTATAGGCTGACATGGGTTCTACCTTAGTTCTCCAACAAAACCCTTTTCACCATCGAACCTTCTCGTAAACCATTCATAATTCTAGAAATAACAAAAAGAATTCAACACATCCAACACAATATTTTACAGTGGTTCACCCCTCTGGGCTACATCCATAAAGATATTTGTATTTATTCATTCTTCATAAAAATAGTGTTGTGCTCATTACATCATAGGGTTTAAGATTGGTGAGGCTGACCAACGTCGCACCAAGCTCCACAAATTGTGACATAACCATTGGTTACAACTCAATACTAACTCTATCTGTGCTCCGCAGCTCTCAACAACATACAAAATTCGACTCAAAACTCAAAAGGATGCTCAAGGTACTCTATTCATGCCAAATTTTAATGATAAGATATTCCTCATACATCCTCTATTTATACTACAAAATGGGTAAAAACCCTTACATTATGACTCAAGAACCCTAAGCCTAATTGGACTCAACTTGTCCACTTTCAAACTGCCTTTTGCGCAGTTGGTCTTTGATGCAACTGTTCGTTGTGCTAATCTTCCTTATTTCTTGGCACGCTACTTCCTTTTCCCTTTATCGCGCTACTTTCTCCTCATTCTCTGGCGCGCACTATTTCCTTTGGCCCATTCTACCTTTCTTTCTGTGATTAAATTCCAAAATTTAATGCTCCAATGCTACCCTATAAAGCATGTATAATATTATATGGATTTAATTTGAATCAAACAATAGGGTACTAAAGATTATATAAAGATTCTACAAAGTATTTCGCTACCCTATAAAGCATGTATAATATTATATGCATTTAATTTGAATCGAACAATAGGGTACTAAACATTATATAAAGATTCTACAAAGTATTTCAACTCCATAGTGACTAAAGATGACTAACAAGGAACTGGTTTAGAATTTTTAGATGATGATTCAAGAGTAAAAGAGGCATATTTCCTTACTTGAGCCATATTTCGAAATTAGGTCTACTCAATGTTCATATTATGCAGATCAATTGCGAGTATTAATTTACCAATTATTGAGAGCTCTAGGTTGAAATTTAGGTGGAAAGGTTCAATGACTCAAGATGTATTCTATCGTTATTCCTTTCTTCTAAGCATAGAGTGTTCTTGTAGTCCCTTAAGATTATTTGAGATAAATTAAAGATGATACACCCGCTAAGTTCAATATAAGACATAGACTATGGAGTCATAACTTCAAGGGATGACCATAACTTCAAGTGACACCTTTTATTTGTACAACATTCAAAATTTATATTTGTATGACGGAGTGACATTAATATTAAAAGTCCATTTAGGAAAATTTTACAATCCACATGTCATCATATAAGTGGTTTTGTAGCTCAACTAGATCACTTTTCCTCTAGGTTATTTTCCCCTAAGTGGTTTTTTAGATCAACTAGATCACTTTTCCTCTAGGTTCTTTTCCCCTAAGACAATCCTTGACTATTCGCATGGTATCATCTCCCATATTTCATAATTCAGGTATAAACATTTTCATTTCCCCCAAAATGATCCTTAACTATCCACATTGTATAATATCTTGTCTTCTAGATCATGAACAAGGATTATCAAGAAGGAAATGTCTCCAAAAAAATGCAAGGAGGTGACACACATGTAATGCCCCATTCTTTACTAGACTTATTAATACTTATTATTATTATTGAGGGAATTATAAAAGTATGAAATAGATGGTACTGTATGATGGATATATTTTATATGATTTATGCGCTAAAACTCTCATTGATATGACTTGGTTATATGATGTGTTACTTATGTATGACCCATCGATACTATGGGATTTATTTGGTTTCTATTGAATGGTATAAATTTGTGCATGAAATTATGATTTGGTAATAACGATGATTATATATAACACATGAAACTGAATTGTTATATATTCCCATCCTATTAATGATTTTTTGAGTGTGACAAAAAACAATATCGGCATATGTACTCCGAGAATGAGCCAATATATTTAGAACTAAATTTTGTTCTAGCGTCAATTTAGATGTTGTTTTAAACATATGATTATGAATTTATTTTATTATTTGGATAGTTCTATTTGAAGTGTATTCCTAGATGTATTTGAAGTGTATTCCTAGATGTGCAAGAACAAGGGTTATTGTTTCTAGATTAACCTACATATGGGTAAATATGGTATGAAGGTTGTGTGACACAGGTACAATTGAGAGAGGGGGTATTATTCTTACCTATTACCAACTCCCTCCATGTAGACTACGGGAAAAGAAGATATCCTCACCCATGAGGTTGAATGATGTCATAATACTAGACCACATAGGTCACTTACAAGGATGACCTAAGGGGTGCACAATAAGTGTAGGAAGTCATTATTTCTTAGTATACCATGAGTTTCTCACCAATGGTATATGGGTTGGAGTGAACATAGCCTTAACTTATTTTTTCTCCCTCCATGTAGATATGTGTGTAAAAGGGTTGGTCTAATATGTGTGTAAAAGGGTTGGTCCAATGATACATATCATGTGCATGTTAGTTAAAGATGATATTTTTATAATGATATAGGTTCATTCAATAAAAAAAATACAATCCATATCGATAGAGTGAAATCGGTTAAATATGAAGGACATATGAGAAAAAATGGATTTGGTTTTAGTCCGTATATAGAAGGGTAAAATTAAAATGCATTAGAAACATTTAAAATCAAGAGAAATTCTCAATTTCTATTTAAACAATTTATTTAATTAAAAAGTGCTATCTGTGTGCACACACACCTATAAGTTTAAATATAAGAGTGAAAATTAGTTGGAAAGTTGGTAAAAAATTATGGAAAAGTAGTTAGGATAACCATGAATAATAAACATATTATGTAATTAAAAAATAATTATTCATGAGTGGCATGTTTCATTATGCATCATTGCTATAAAATATGAAAGGGGTGGTCATGAGAGGCACCTTTTATGCATTTTAATGTTGGATGGATGAGATAATGTGGAAATGTATATGGAGAGTTAGTGGAAAGAGGTTTGATTTTGCAAAAACATGATTGGGTTTAGTTCTTGTTGTTATGATTGGAGATCCACACTGTTACACAAAAAACATACAAAATATTTGGTGAAGGATATTTCATTCACTTCACTATTTTCTATGTGTACACTCTTTCATACAATATTTGTATCTTGGGAGTTCCATAAAAAAAAGAGTATCCTTAGGATATAGTGGGGTGGTCAACTGATAGACATAAGTGAATTGGGGATAATTTTAAGGATGGAAATTTATCTCATAATGTAGAAACCTTGACGAATCTTACTATTCCTTAATATGCAAACTATAAAATGTTCGACGACATTTTTATAAAAATATTCAAATTTCTAAGGATTTTATATATTTTCTATAAAATTTGGGCTATTTTTAAGGTAAAATAATTTTATTCTATAGAGTTTGAGTGAATCACTTTTAGAAAAAATGGAAATTGGTGAATCTTGTTTTGGGAAAAATCATGGAAAATTAGCCCATGAGAAATATATAGTCCCCAAAATTTTTCCTAAAGTTGATTGGAAAGGACAGAACAAATATTTAGAGAAACTCTTTAGATCTTGGAGCTATTAGATATTATGATATTTTTAGTTATTGATCTTCTTCCTCTTCACAATATATGTATAATAATTTCCCCTCTTTGCACTTATTTCCCATATTTTACTTGTTGTCACAATTGAAACATAGTCCCTTTGCTCTTCCTCCATCCATTTTTTGGTTCCTAAAACTTGTAGGATGAGTGAGTTTAGGGGTGGGAACGTGGTGCTCTCTATAGTTTTTAGTGGCTAGACTTATGGTAGCCATATTTTTAATTTCAACTTTCCTTTCCACAATAAAAGCATACTTGAGGGATTTAGGTTGTAAGAGACACACCTCATGTTGAATTATCTCCTTTAAAATGACCATAATTAGTTATAAATAAGTATATTCTAGAATGTTCTTTACTTTGAGAGTCAACTTTTGAAATTGTTGAATGTTTTATATAATCGGATAGCTTTGGCATAGATCTATCAATTTAATAAATAATTTGTTACTCTTAATACCCCCATAATATGCTATCAATTCATCCATAAAATGAATCAAGAGACAACATAATTCTTTTTTGGATTCCAAATCAAACTAATCAAGTTCAAGATACAAGGATGCAAGAATTTTGTTTTGTAAATTTGGAACTTGGTGTAGATCAAAGAATTTATCCCTTTGTATTATCCATGTTATAGGATCTTTACCATCTAACTTTCTCATATTGATCTTGGGAATGAAGCAGTTCCTTAGTCCTAGGTTGAACCCTTCATTGTGTGGAACTTGGAGAGATGAATGATCATGATTCTAGAAATCAATCTTCGTGTTCTCCCAATGTGTTAAAAAATGTTCCCCCTATGTGCCTAGGGTTCAACAATTTTATTCTCCTTATTTTCATGATTTCCATGGTTCACAATATCACTTTTAAGGAACCTATTATCTAGGATATGTAATATCCTGGATTACATGTAATTTTGTAATCATTCTATATTTTGATCCATCAACTTTTCCTTTTTATCTTCAACTTCCATATATTGATCCATCCATGTTTTCATCTTTTGATCCATCATTTTTTTCCATTTTATCTTCAATTTCCCTTTTAAGGATTTCTTGTGAACATGCCAAATCAACCGTTTTCAACACATTATCACCTATGTCAGTAAATTGGTTCCTCAAATGGGATACTTGGTTCCCTAAGTCTTTACATTCTTTAGGATTCATGGATGAGTTCTTTGGAGGTTTAGTAGGTCTAGAACTATTTCCACTACCTCTTTCCACATGAGCCAAAAATAATATTTAATTAGGTTTGAACTCTATTTTCTCTTTATCACACTTTTTGAATCACCTAAATATATATTCTAATAAAAAAGTATGAAATTTCCAATTTAACATGCCTTTTTAAATTCTTGATTTGGAGACCGCTCTACAGGCTAATCTTTTACATGATATAACTATCAAGTTTCAGCACCTCTAAATTGGTTTTTGGTACCTTGATATGTCCTCTCTACAATTCCTCATGTTTGACTAAATTTTGATGTGCCAAGAAAATATTATGGTAACTTTCCCAAAACTTGTTAATTTTGTCCCTGACTTTTAGGAGAGAAGAATTGTCTAGACTTCCATGTGTTCAATTTTTCAGATATACTTCTAAAATTTTGATCTTAAATACTATGATATGAATTCTATTGAATACAATTAGTGACAATCAATTTTGATCTTTCTATAATCATATATGAATATTTAACCTAGAACATCTATTTGAGACTAGTTTTAGGATGTGTCATAAACCCTAATTCCATAAAATGTAACTTGAAAAGTATAGTGAACTAGAGTATGAAATTTTTAGTACACATACTTTGTTATGTCATATTAGATTCTCAAAAATTTCATTGTTTGAATCTTCACAAAAAAAATTATAGCAAAAAATTCAAGATGACTTGTTTGAAGGAGCCAAACTCAAGTATTGTATGCTTGTAAACCAAATGTTGTCCACCAACACCCAAATAGTATAAAAATAGAAAGAGAAGTAACTCCACACCTTGAAAATTGGAAAGAAGAATGAATGAGAAGACTATTTTAGGGGCAATCTCCTTTTATAATATAATAATTGCACTAGATGAGATAATGTTTAAAACTAGGTATCCTTGGTATATATAGGAAACAAAGGGTACAATTACAACTAAAATGTCTAGATAACCATTAAAGGACCTAACCAACCTATTAGGAAAACACTAATATAATAATAGAGATGTAATAATTCAATATCGAGGGATTAACATGAGCAAATCATTAGAAAATAAGTTTGGAGCTAAGCAACTTCTACATCCTTCAATCATGATGTAAGTACTTTCATAAATCTAAAAAATTCTCTCTTTTGTTTCTATCTTTTTAGAAAATTTATTGGTTATATTTTAATTCCAAGGATTGAAATTTTTTCATATACATATGGGAATGGAACAATTGTTGAATAATTGATGAGAAGATTCAACTAGGTTTATTAGAGATAGTTACCAGATGTAGGAAGTCCAAGTTATGGTGGGAATTGAACAATTAGGCTTATTAGAGGTAGTTTACCAAATGTAGGAAATCCAAGTTATGGTGGGAATGGAACAATTATGGAATAATTGATGAGAAGATTCAATTAGGCTTATTAAAGGTAGTTTACCATATGTAGGAAGTCCAAGTTATGATGGGTGTATATAGAAGTGCATGCATAATTTTTTATTTATAGTTTCATGAGCACATGAGTTCTCAAACCTTATAGAATGTATGGGAGTAAGAAACTTGGGTACTATTAATTCAAGGTGTGATAAGCTCATTAATATTAGGTCAATGTCTTACGATCAAATCATGTAGCTATCTTTTTGGAAGAAAAGATAGAAAACTTGTATTTGTTTGGCAAGATGGGTTTTGTTTTTTCCTTGGCAATTTTATTAATTATGTAAGTAGGTTAAAAATTATTTAAACATGTAAGGACCTATTAAAAAAATTTCTACGCCATGATTAATGATAGATTAGATCTACCTATTTCTGTTAAAAAAGGTTAACGCGGAATAAACTAGCACAGCCACAATTATGTGGTTAATGAACGCCAAAAGGTATAATAAATCTACAAACCTTAGAATAAACTATAATTAGGGTTTTTTCCAAAAATAACAAATACAATTATTTCAATACAATTAAGATAAATTCAATACTTACCCGAATTATTTCCAAAAAATTAATACGCAAGTATCATATTCATTTCAGGCTTATCATGATGATTCGATATCACGAATTGATGACATGAATATTTTAAAGCCTCTTTACGCTTCATATTCACTTTGAAAGCTACAGTCGCGCATTCATTTTCATTACCAGCACCATACAAAAACGTGTATTAAATATGCCAGTGTATTTTTAAAACGTTTTAATTATTGAGGCAGCAAAGTCGCTGTTTACTTCATTGTTTCTGGGATTTCAAAACAAGCGGCGGCTGGTACAGTAACCCGAGGGCATAAAAATCCAGCAGGTGGCGGTAGGCATAATAATGAGAGGAAATAAAAATCAGTTGATAAATAATAGGCTCGTAATACGAAACGTTTGGCTTGATAAATGGAATGCGTGGGTATCAGACTGGTTTAGAAGCAGAACGTGGTTTAATCTTACTTAATCATTTAAATGTGGCAATTACATATCCTTACAGTAATCTTTTAATGTGATTATGTAAATGTTAAAAAGTAAACATGTTAACGGATGCCTTGATAAATGCAAGAAAGTTATGAACAATAAATCTGACCCATTGATTTTGGAGGACGACTAAGAATATGCCAGCATCTTCAATGCATAGCCATCAGATTAGGGTTTAAGGTTAAACAAGGTTAAAAGATCATTAATTGTGCCCATTATCAATAGGTGTAAGCCTTGTAATTATGTGTGTGTTAATGCAGTTATGCGGTTAGTGGTGTAGGGATTTCAAAAGACAGTTTGGGGGCGCTGCGAATTTTTGAACAAGTTATTCTGAAAGGGCCAGCAACATCTCCTCTCTCATATCCAGAGAAAAAAAGGTGTCCAGTCCCTCGCGCATGCAGATGGAATATGGTAAATCATACTCACTATTCCCACCTATTTCGTAGACACAACACTCCGACGTTCCGGCGGCCTGCAGAATATATGCAACAGGGATATTAGGCTCCTTGTTCGGCACAATACCGAGAATCCTTCTTTGATCGACATCATGGACAGAACAAAAATCGACAACGCCAGTGCTAGTAGTTCCATGAAAGACGTTATAGAGGAGATGGCTATGAGACCGCATAAATTGTTTGGAACCCTTCTCTATTAAGATCTTTCTTACAAAAGTAGCATATGATATGTTTTCAGAGGGCTTTCGTTATTTTAAAGTCATGTGTTGAATTCTATAACTTTCAAGTGAATGAAAGTTATGAGAATACAAACACTCATTATATACTTGTAGCGGACTTGTCGTTCAACTTCCAACCAACGCTAACTCTGTGTCCATGTGTTTTTGTTCACTCATGTAAGTTGGAGACGTGGTGGATTCATACCTGATAGAATTTATGAGAGTAGCATAACACAGGAATAACACACAAATCTGATTGTATTATTTCATAATAGACACAACACAAAACACATATATAAAGCTGGATGCAGATCCAACTAACTCCACTCTTGGAGGGATAGGTTGAGAGAATATCTCAACATCCTCCTACAAATCTTCAAACCAATCTCCAACTCAACAT
>JASDQU010735446.1:73279-93749 GCA_032191745.1 Picea mariana
ACTACTACTCTATCAGCTGGATTATCCCAGCTCACTGGAGTGTTGCACTTTCTTCCATAAAGTGCTTCGAACGGGATCATCTTCAGAGATGCATGATGCCCATTATTGTAGGCGAATTCTACCAAATGCAGGTAGTCTTCCCACCTTGATTGTTTATCCATCACATACATTCTCAACATGTTTTCTATTACTCTATTTACTCTCTCTGTCTGTCCATCAGACTCGGGATGATATGCTGTACTGAAGTTCAGATTCGTTCTGAATCCCTTGAATAGTCCTCTCCAGAAATTCGAAGTGAATTTTGGGTCTCTATCAGACACAATTGTCTTAGGAATTCCATGCAAGCGTTCAACTTCTTTTAAAAAGATATTAGCAACATCTGCAACTTCTTTTAAAAAGATATTGAATCATGTTGCTTGCTTGTTCTGGGCAATCCTGTGATAAAATCCATTGTTACCACATCCCATTTCCACTCAGGAATAGGTAAAGGCTGCAACAACCCTGCTGGGTGTCTGTGCTCAGCCTTGACCTTCTGGCATTCCATACATCTGGCGATATATTCAGCAATTTCCTTCCTCATACCTGGCCAAAAATAATGGCTTTTGACTGCTGCCACAGTCTTCTGATATCTGGGATGTCCAGCATAAACCATGTTATGCATCTACTTTAGAATTGCCAGCTTCAACTCTTGGTCATTGAGTACATACACTCTGTTTTTATACATAAGTAGACCCTCAGTTCCTAAGGTATAACCTTCCTCGGTCTTTGGTCTCTCACGCTGTTGTAGCTTTGCTACAAGTCTTTTGTACTGCAAATCAGCACTTGCAGCCTCCACAATTCTGTCTTTCAACTCAGTTTTGTACATGCTCATGGTTGTAGCATGTAATTCATGCACTTTTTTGCTGAGTGCATCAACCACCTTATTGTCTTTCCCTTTTATATGATTGATGTCAAAGTCATATTCACACAGAAATTCCAGCCATCTAATTTTTCTGGCATTTAAGGTTGGCTGATCAAATAAATACTTCAGACCATTATGGTCTATTCTCAACTCGAATTTCTTGCCCATGAGGTAATGTCTCCATTTTCTCAAGGCGTGGACGATTGCTGCCAGCTCCAAATCATGAGTGGCATAATTCTTCTCATGCTCCTTCAACTTTCGGGATTCATAGCAAACTACAAATCCTTCTTGGCTGAGAACTCCTCCCAGCCCCTCCTTACACGCATCTGTGCACACTACATAATCCTTGTCTGGATTTGAAATCTTTAGGATTGGAGCACTAGTGAGCAGTTGCTTCAGTTGCTGGAAGTTGCTCTCACATTCATCAGTCCACTGCAACTTCTTCTCCTTCCTTTGCAAGGAAGTGATAGCATGCACTATCCTTGAGAATCCGGCTATGAACCTCCTATAATAGCCTGCCAGACCCATAAAATATCTAACTTTCACCACATTTCTTGGCACTGGCCATTCTCGAATGGCCTGCACCTTCTCAGGATCCACAGTGATCCCCTCTTCAGAAATAATGTGTCCCAGATAATGGATCTGCTTTTGGTAAAATGAGCACTTGCTCAGTTTTGTGTAGAGATGGTGTTCTCTCAACACCTGCAACACCATTCTAAGATGTTGTTCGTGTTCTTCCTCTGTCTTGGAGTACACCAAGATATCATCCAAGAAGACTATGACAAACTTGTCCAAATAATTTTTGAACACTCCATTCATTAAGCACATGAAGACAGCAGGCGCGTTAGACAGTCCAAACGACACCACAGTGAACTCATAATGACCGTACCTTGTTTTGAAGGCAGTCTTGCTGATGTCCTCATCCCTTATTCTCACTTGGTGATATCCAGATCGGAGATCTATTTTCGAAAGTATTTTCGCATCCTTCAACTGATCGAAAAGATCATCAATCCTCGGCAGAGGATACTTGTTCTTGACAGTGACCTTATTCAATTGTCGAAAGTCAATGCACAGCCTCAACGTCCCATCTTTCTTCTTCACGAATAGGATTGGGGCTCCCCACAGTGACACGCTAGGATGAATGTAACCTTTCTTTAGTAGCTCTTCGAGCTGCAATTGCAACTCTTTCAACTCTGGTGTACTCATTCTATAAGGAGCCTTCGAAACTGGAGCGGCTCCAAGCATCAGATTTATAGAAAAATCAATGTCCCTCTTCGAAGGTAGTCCAGGCACCTCCTGAAATACGTCCTTAAATTCTTTGAGTACCTTGTGGTTTTCATTTCCCCTTTCAATTCATCCTTTCCATATTTTTGGTGTCTTCTAGAAGGGGACGGGCTTGAACTACTGTGTGTCTCCTTGCTAGAATGCTTCAGGGAGAGATGGTAATGTCTGTCACCACTCCTTGATCTCCTTCTCCCCTCAAGGGTTCTGACACTTCTTGATCTTCTTGCGTCACTCCCATTTTCCAATTTCTTTTCTATTCTTTCCAGGCTCTTCAACAATTTTAAATTGAATTCACCCTGCCGATCCCGGACTTTCATGAGCTTTCGGCTATCAGCTAGGCGAGCCTGGGCATCTTTCTAGAATCTTTCGATGAGTTGCATCATATGTCCTTCCTTATCCATCTCTTTTTCGTGCCCATTAGAGTTCGATCCTTCGACTCCTGGGTTAACATCCTTTCCTTCCCGTTCATCTTCCATTTCAGGGGTAATCTGCACTCTTCCCCACTCCATACTCGGCGTTGATTAACTAGAGTTATGGCCTTCGTTGAATTCTGCACATGCACTGTGCAATTAAATTCAAAATTTGTCAGGCCATTAAACTTCAGGAACAATCCACGACATTTATAACTAATACGAACAAGAACGAAAGACATTTCAACTTCACAAAGTTTTCTGAGCTATCTGGCTATGCAATGTCTGGGACTTTGGAACTTCAGAATCTCGGTCCACGAAGATCCGGAAGTTAAATATACGAAACCCAAGTCACCCTTTTCGCAACTCGCGATCTCACGAGTTCGTGAGTTGAAAACCTTCGACTCATTCCTCTAAACGCCGATACCCGAGATGCGACAAGGGTATGGCTCTCTCCTCGCTAGGCTCTGCTACGCGTGACCGTAGTCTAGGTCTAAGTCTAAGTGTTAGCGCTCTTCGCTACTCGCACCTTCGTGAGTTGTGGCGTCCAACCCTGGCACGTCCCTTTTCACGAAACCCCGAGGGGCGATGTTGACTTTTCTCCTCTCGTTCTCACTACTTCGTGACTTCGCGAGTCTCACTGTCGAGCTCCCATGCCCTTATCTCGCGAGTTCCCGAAATCGCGAGTTACTTTATTCTCTGGGCCCACAGCACAGCTGTCGCCCTTCACCACCGTGGCATGTGGTACGTTCAGGAGGGTCCACATTGCTTTTAACGACGTCATCAGGTCCCACCACTCTCGCCTGTCTCCTCGACTCACTGGCACGTGGTACGCATTCATGCGTCCACGTCCAATCCAAGCATGGAATCCAACAGTCAGATCCCTTCCTCGGATCAACGACGCAGATCCTTTCGACGTTTCGAGGTTTCCACCATGGAAAGTCCCGATCCCTTGTTACCAGGACTCCCGATATCGCGATTCCCGATTTCCCGAAATGGGAAATCTCATGACACGTGTCCTCCGTCTTTCGGACGATTTAGATCTATTTCGGAGCTTTTGCCCCTAGTTTCTGAGGTTTAACCTTCAGACACCTCCCAGCAGATCCAACAGCTGTCGAGTTTTCTGGCCGAGATCTGACAGCTCAGACGGTTTCTAACTAACTCGGGATTTCGCATATCGCGATTTCCACACTCCTGTGCCATTTCCAAAGGAATTTTAATCCTTACGCACATTTTTCCGGATCCGACGGTCACGAGGGCTCACCTTCCCTCCCGAACGGATCTAAGGTTCTAACACCATTGGTGTAGAGACTTGTCTCCCCATGGCCATAGACCACACCAGCCTGCAGTTTCATAGCACCGCTATACTTCCTGAGTTCTTAATAAAAACTCGGCAAGTGTTCCCTTGGCACTTCGGAACAAACCAGGGTCCAAAATTGGTCCTCCCGACTCAATTTCCCCTCGCATTCTCGGTCCAAAGACCGCTCCACTAGCCCATCTAGGCTCAGTGTCGAAACGTTGGCTCTGATACCAATTTGTAGTGTCACTTTTCTCTACCGAGGCTTTCAAACCTCTCGCTAACCAATCTGTACATGGACTTTTACATAAAACATACAGAATTGTATAATCTCATGCGTAACAACAAAGAGATACATTTTACTTCTCAGAATAAACATATAGTTACTGTTATAATTAGACAATCCATAGCTTTCAACAGTAATTCATTTACATAGTGGAAAACATGACAAAAAATCCAGTACAATCATGATAAAATGTGGTAAGAATATAATTAAACACTTATCTTGTGACAGTGGAGAAATCCACCAACCAAATGCAGGCCTTCCATGAACCTCCTAGCCGTAGACTGCATTTCTCCTCAACTCAACAGTGGGTCACCCCCGAGCTGGGACTGATCTCCACCCCAGGGCAAGGAATCCAGACTCAGGCTGAAGTTACAGGGAATTCAGTCGCACACAACCACCAGAAAGAATGCTCTCCCAGGAATCTCCCACGCTCACTGCCCACAGACCCTCATTCCCCACATGCCTGTTTCACCCCAGGAGAGAGCACCTTCTCTATCACCTGGACAGTCCTTCGGCTATCAGTCTCCCTTACCTTCGGTTACAGGAACAGACCGGACCGGAAGTCTCCGGGTTCTGTGGCAGCTACAGGGTTCCTTCCAAGAGATCTCTCCTTCCTCTGCGCACTCTCTCACCTGGAGGGAGCTTCTCATAGGCCAACAAGCCTCACGCAGTCCAGAACTACGTGCCACAACAAACACAGGGAAAATGGACACATGCTTCCCAAGAACCAGTTTAGCAGTCACAGGATATTCTCTCAGTCAATATTTCAGAATAGGGCTTCACGCACAAGCTCGATCAGCTTTTCCTGGGCAAACAGAGACTCTTCCCTGAAATTGACATGGACATTTAGTTCAGGGAATGCACACACTGTTTTTCTCTCACAGACAGACTTCATGGCTCTGAACAAGGGTAAACACGCATTCTTTAGCACCCCACCCAGGTTTCCTCTCTGTAACAGACATATTCGAGGTCTCTTGCAGACTGGCTTGTACAGCTCCTGCTCAGGGCACTCGGGTCGAATGGAATGTGAGAGATCCCCCCTCACCGCTGTTCCTTTCCCTTTTTATTTGCATGCGTCAGGGTGGACATTTGTCACTCTGGGAACTGCATGCGTTCCACCAGCACGCGTTCCTCCCACCACTTGGGAAATCATGTGTCCTTCCAGAAGGACTTAGGATAAAAACATATGATGCACATATCTTTTTGAAACAATATTAAAATATTATTTCCAGGTTTAAGCCCCTAGGCTCATCACTCAGCCCCTTTCCCACCTTCCAACCCCTAGTTCCTTGCCCACTCTGTGGATGCTCAGTCCCCCTTCACTCATTCATCGTGGTCAGTCTACACCTGGCAGTGTTTATATTTTATTGATTATTCTGCATACATACAAGTACAACATCAGGCTCCTGGCCCTCAAACACTTAGCCTTCCTGGCCTAACAAACACATAAGCCTTCCGGCTTATACAAAACTTGGCTCACCAGCCTATAGAGCACATTTACAATTTATTGCATATATCATGATCTGTAATGGGGCTCGGCCTTGGGGACACTACAGGCCTCCTCGATGGTGAGATGGCATTGTCTCATTTTGTAGCATCCATATTTCAATGAACCCATTTCTATAACACTGTTTTATTCTTTGAGGACACTTGCGTGCAAGTGATCCGGTTAAACATGGTATTATATAAATAATTGATTTGGTTTATGAGTTAAAATTTATGCTATAATTGAATACCGAAATCTTTATATGTTAATTATATTGATGTATAGCATTGATGGGTATTATGGTGAGGTTTTTTTATTGTGCAGGAAACATGACGTGATGAGGATGTTGATGACATTGAAAGAACACCTTGGACTTTGAATTGAGTTAGGGAGTGGATTATTGACTTTGATTATTAGTACTTGATTTTATTATGCATGTATTATAACTAGCACAGTCGCTAACTCGCGGATGAGAATGCCAAAAGGTATTGGGTGAGAATGCGTGCCCCCAATATAAAACGTCTGTGGTAATCTGTTTTTGGTAATATGAAATGTTTGGCTACATACGTGGGAATTTATTTAGATGCCTTGGTTTAATCCTACTTAATCATTTAAATGTGGCAATTACATATCCTTACAGTAATTTTTTAATGTGATTAGGTAAATGTTAAAAAGTAAACATGTTAACGGATGCCTTGATAAATGCAAGAAAGTTATGAACAATAAATCTGACCCATTGATTTTGGAGGACGACTAAGAATATGCCAGCATCTTCAATGCATAGCCATCAGATTAGGGTTTAAGGTTAAATAAGGTTAAAAGATCATTAATTGTGCCCATTGTCAATAAGTGTATGCCTTTCGGCGTAATGATGGTTTCAGATATGGATTTCATGTATAAGATTTATTAATATTATTTTTTCAGTGGATGCAGGCATGGCGATGCTTGCTACTCCGAATCACATATGGAGTAAGGGGGTCATGCACAAATATCAGATAGATTAGGGAGAGGTGTAGTAGTGTCGCTTTCATAGCCTAATAGAACTCCCGTTGTGATTTGGACGGAAAATTAATGAATACCTTGTTCTTGAGAGGTTCACGATGTCGCGAGGGAAGACTGAGATAGTCACTCATGATGATTTCTGAGGAGCACGTAATAAGGAGGATTCCTTATTCGTTAGTAACCCCTTAGTCTCACACAAGGTTGACAAGTGGAGTATTGACTCTAAGCATCAGACAAGTTCCAAACTAAGTCAAAGCGAACAATAGAAAGAACGGTGAGTGACACCTTGGAGCATGTCAGAGCATCTTGAAGGGAAAGTTGCATGAATAAAATTAATAAGTTAATAAAAATTTAAAAGACATTAGAGAATAGAATGAACAATTAAAACTGATTAGAAAAGAGAACATAAACTTTATATTAATTAGTGAACCGCAATATAAAAAAAAATTCTAAATCCAAAATGGTTATGCCTAAATAAATTTATATTAAAGGGGTATAAGGAAATATTAGACTAAATAAAACTATTAAAGGGAGAATAAAATATTATGACATGTGCATAATGTGTGCATGAAATTAATAAGAGGAAACTTTTTAAATTAAAATAAATTATTTCATGAGGAAATGTGGTGTCAACTTAGAGTTAGATTCCTAAGTTAAACTAGACTCCAAATCGTAACTAAAGGAAGAGTGTTAATGAAACTCCAATTGTAAATTAGTTAGGAGACACAATAAAGGAGAGATTGGGGAATTAAGAGACAACTAGGAGAAAATCTAGGAACTAATTGGGGATGTGAGGAAAAAAAATAAAAAATTATCTAATTAAAAAGAATTAAAACATGTGCAACTTGAGGGAAGAGTGACATGTGTTTAGGGTGAAGAGTCTCTAAAATGATTATTAAAATTACCTATTATTGCATGAAAATATAATTGTCAAGATAAAAAATTGTATAAAAAGAGAGGAGAGGACTGAGTAAGACACCCTATTGTTGGATGACATGTGATTAGTTTTCTTGTGTGAGTCGGGATACAAGATTTTGTAGGAGGTGGAAACCTCTCCTTGTGAGGGCAAGATTGAGAAATAAAACTGATTTGTTTGTGTGACCCCTTTTCGGCTTGGGGAGCTAAGGGGGAAGAAGAGTACCCATAACATTAACTGGGAAGTATTGGTTAAGTCGTCTTGATTAGCATTCATAGAACGGACATTGCTAAAAGCTAGTCCAAAAGATCAACATCACCAACAACTAATCTTGCGGTTACAATATTTGAACAATTTAGTTATTCCATTGTTAAATTAGATTCAATATGGTACCAATATTAGTTCTGATTTTGTTTAAAATTGATACTGCATATTGTAATTGAAGTGATTGATTTATTCTTGGGTTGACTTGTGTTAATAGATTTCTTATGTAATTGTTTTTTCCATTAATATATGTGGAATCTTTATCTCTCTAGTGTGTGGCGTATCTTAATGGAATGAACACCATCCATGTTCGGTGTTTATAGAAAATGAATTTCGTTGTTTCTTCATGCTTCGATTTGATTGAAAATATATATGTTTGTTAATCCACTTCATTTGTGAAGATATGTAGCGCATCTGAATTGAATGAACACGAGCTATGTTCGGTATTTATAAAAATGTGTTTCGCTGTTTCTTTATGCTTCAATATTTGTTTATGGAAGGGATTTCCATCTTGGATTCCACTCTCAAAAGCTCTCCACAGGAAATTTTTGTTTGTTTAAAATAAACTTGAGATAAATTTTAAAAAGAGCTGGAAAATCATGTATAATAATGAGGAGATTCTGGCTAATGTCCTTAAACCATTAGTTAGTTAGTGTAGTTTATGGATGGAATCCTCTTAAATGGGTCTGGCGTCCCCTCCATTGTTCTCTTGGATCTGGTGTCCCTTCCATGATGTCCATATTGATAAAAATATGTTTCACGTTGGGACAAATGCCTTGAATTTTGTGGTCAATCCCTCATAATGAGGAGATACAAATAGATCTGGTCCATTTCAATAAATGGGTTCTTTCCTTCGGATGGAAAAGTCATTGTTATACTCATGTATTAGCATTGCTCGAGAATTTAACATACAAATATATTTATAGAGTAAGACTAGAAAACTGCAGAACTGTACATACTTTTAATATTTTAATATCGCTAAGTGCTACTTTTTCTGATATTCCATTGTCGCAAATAAAAGTGTAATTATAATTAATAAATGATAAATATTTCTCTAATGTTTCATGGGTTAGAGTGTAGTTGAAAAGACCATAGTTTTATATAACCATGTGCAATTTTTATAGTTACATTAATAATTTCACTACTATTTTTGATATAGTTGAATTGTATTGTAACTTAACTAAAGTTAAGTTAGATGGGAACATTTTTGCCATATTCAAAATCAGAATAATTTATCAAATTGATTTGCAGATTATATTAGTTACTATACATTGTTAAAGGGGTATATTGTTGTAAGGTAATTTAACTAATCTTATGTTAAATATATATATATATTTATGGGTTATGCCCAATTTAAGTTTTATTATTTTGTCTAATTAATTTAGACACGGATTTTGAGTGAAATTGCATAACATTTTTATTTAGCAATAGCGAACTTACTTGAGGTTCTTGATGAAGTTTATTTAAATTATGGAAGTGATCTAGTAATTGAATTAGATGATTAGTAATGTCATAAATAGTGACATACATTGTAAATTAACCTTGTCTATCATCTTGAATACGTATATATCCTTGTACGACTTAATCATTGATGAATAGTATGGAAGATAATTACATATGGTATGAGAGTGAGGTTCTACTCTACGACGCAAGACTCGTTACGGATTCCAATTTATTTATTTAATTAAATTTGTATTACTAATAAAAATTTGAAATTGTTTTATGTAGGTATCATGGTTAGAGGGCGAAGAACTAGTAGACGTTGGGGTGCGGGAGGAAGAGGTATGCCTCCTCCAAGTACACCCACAGTCGAGGGATCTGCTCCATAGGGAGAAGATCATACTACTGAGTAGGAGAATTTTGCAGTGGGAGAAGTCATGGGTATGATGAGGTATTTTGAAAGGATATCAGAGGTGCTGATAAATCACCTTGATTTGTATGACGACAGAGGATATGCACCCATTGAGGGCTCATAGTGCCCTCATGTAGTTAGTGGTAGTGTTCATAGAGAACTCGAGAAGGTAAAAGTTCCCAAGTTCTGGGGTTCCACGAATGGTTTAGCAGCTGAAGCATGGTTGGAGAATATGGCAATGTGTTTTTCATTGCGCTATTACACCTCTAACATGAAATTCCATATGGTGGTGTTCCATCTGAAAGGGAGTGCACTTCTTTGGTTGAAGGCACTCTTACCACATCTGGATATCTCCATTTAAGACGTGTCTTGGGAATTTTTCGAGGAATGATTCTGAGAGAGGTTGCTATATGATGAGTTCATTGAGCCTCGACTCAATGAATTCAATGCTTTACGACATGGAATTTGTATATTACCTGAGTATGAGGATAGATTTATGGAGTTTCTCAGATATGCTTGGCATCTGAACAATGAAAAGTTGAAGTTCAAAAAATTTGTTTTTAGTATCAATTACAACATTCATGCTAAGGTGAGGATTTTGTTGCCTCGGACTTTGCACAATTCAGTACAAAAATATTTTATCACTGAGGAGGAATTGAATAGTGGAGGTTAGCATAGGAATTCTTCCAAAAAGACATGACCGACTCCACATAGAGCACTTCATATGAAGACACCTGTTAGATAGAATTCTAGGCACCATGATACACCTAGAGGACCTGTATTTTCAATACCGCGCATACAGGCTAGAAATTAGAGGACTATGTATATAACACTACTACAACAACAACCATGTTGTCCTCATTAGCAGTAGTAGTATAAATCTATTCTGCAGAATAGGTCGGAGGCTCAGAACCTTAGACCAAAAAATTATTCCTCTAGAACTAGGAGCATCGACCCTAATAATGAATGTTGGACTTGTGGATGTAAATGGGTGACATAGAAATATTGGAAGACTTTCTGGTATGTGAAAGGGATGTAAATTGTATGCCATTTTATCTCTTAACGTAAAGGGTGACACAAAAATATTAGAGGACTTTCCAGTAGTATCATAGTTTGTTGATGTTTTTCCTCAAGAACTACCAAGTGTGCCTCCAAAAAGAGAATTGGAATTTACTAGAGACTTAAAACATGCAACATTGCCAATGGAAAGAATGTTGTATTGAATATGGACACCTAAATTGTAAGAGTTAAAGATGCAATTGAACGAGTTATTATATTTGGGATTTATACATCCAAGTGTATCACCGTGGGGTGCACCAGTAAGTTTTGTAAGAAATAAGGACAGATCGTGGAGGATTTGCATTGACTATCGTCAATTAAACAAAGCCACAATCAAAAATCAATACCTGTTACCAATAATTGATGACTTATTTTATCAAATGAAGGGGGTGACAGTATTTTCAAAGATTGATTTGAGATTGGGATATCACCAATTGTGAATCAAAGAAGAAGACATTCCTAAAACAATGTTTAAAACAAAATTAAGACATTATGAATTTACTATATTACCATTTGGTTTGACAAATGCCCCAGGTGTATGCATGAGTTTAATGAATGGGGTGTTCCGTGAGTACTTGGGAAAATTTGTACATGTATTTATAGACGATATATTAATTTACTCTCTGACAAAACAAGAGCACAACGAACATCTGAGACTAGTTTTGCAGTGCTTGAGAGAAAACAGATTGTACGAAAAGTTGTTGAGATGTCCATTTTAACAAACAAAGTTTCACTATTTGGGACACATTATTTATGGAGAAGGTATTGTTGTGGATCTAGAAATGATATAGGCTATTATGGGATAGCCAACACCGAAAAACATGCAAGAAGTGCCTAATTCTATTCTCTCTGACAAAGATCCCACTTTCATGAGCAATTTTTGGAAAGAATTGTCTAGGCTACAGGGCACCCAATTTCATATCAAACCCATATGGATGGATAGAATGAAGTTGTCAACAAGTATTTGGAATCATATTTGAGGTGTTTTTCAACTGAGCGTAAAAATATGTGGTCTGAGTGGTTTCCCCAAGATGAATGGTGGTACAACACATATTACAATACAACTACTTGCATGACTCCTTTTGAAGCAGTATATGGCCAAAATCCACCATCGGTTCTCTCATACATGCCAGGGGTTTCGAAGGTTCAGGAGGTTGAAAAAAATCTTATAGTTCGAGAGGCTATTCTTCGTACCGTCAAAGACAATTTGGTCATGGCTCAGAATCGCATGAAGAAACAAGCAGATCAAGGTCATTCTAAACGTCAGTTTTCTGAAGAGGACTACGTGTTTCTTYGACTCCAATCTTATAAGAAGACTTTACTCAAAGATGAATATTATCAGAAAATTACTCCRAAATTTTATGGTCCTTATACCATGCTCAAGCATGTGGTATCGGTGGCCTACGAGCTAGATCTACCCACTCAGTCGAAGCTCCATCCCATTTTTCATGTCTCATGCTTAAAGAAGGTGATTGGAACTAAGTCTCAAAGTCAAACGAATCTCCCTGAGTTGGATGAAGAAGCTTCCATTTAGTTCCAGCCACATGTAGTATTGGACCATTATGAGTTTCATCTTCGTCAGCGCACCATCAAGGAAGTGTTAGTCCAGTGCAAAGATAAAACTCCAGATGACGCCACCTGGGAGTCGACCTCTATTCTCCCACAATTTTCTCATCATAAGCCTTGAGGACAAGGTCATTCTTCAAGGGGAAGGGCATGTTAGGGACCCAACCTCCCTAACCCCTCACATGGTAGAATAATATATTTCCATGTAATAAAGGCCAATATTAATAAGGCCTAGCAATAAGGAAGAATAATTCAAATGTAAGAAGACCTAATAGAATCTTCCGCTTCCAGAAGGATCTTCCTCTAGATTGTTCTTTTGGATAGATATATTTAGTATGAATAGGAGTAGAGAGTATGAAAAGTTTTGTCTTGAAAATTATTGTAATAGAGCACTACTCTGCTAGAGGTTTCCCCCTCGAAGAGGCAAGTGAACATTGTTTCCTATCAGTAAAGATATTATTTTGGTGTTGTGGTTTCATCTATTGTGTTGTTTTGTTGTTATTCTAATTTGTCTCCAATATTTTTGTTTCATTCTATTATAATAGATCTAGTACCTTACAACATTCGTTGAGTCTGAATCATGTAAGCTATCGGTTTTCCATAACCTTCCTCATAACACTAGATGAAAATATTCCAAATAACATCGTCGAAATCATTCATGTAAATGATAAATTTCTTTGTTAAATTAAATTGAGAAAAAGAAAGTGCAAATAAATGACATCTTTAATAAGCTTAAAATAATATTTGACTTTGATGAAAATAAGTATCCTTGCACTAGATATTGTGAATGGGTTTGACTATTTATGTAAATTAGGAACAAATTTACAAACATAATTAATTTTTCCCATATAATACTAAATTCCCTTCTTAAAGGGAGGAGAAGATAACCTCTGAATGCATGATACACTCTTGGGAGCAATATTGATTAGCTTATTATCGAGAACTATATGACCAATACATTTCCTTATTGTACCACTAAAGATAGAATTTTTAGGATTTAAGGAAATATCATGTTTTCAGCCACACAAGAAAATGTAGCGTAAGTGTTCAAAATGGTCTTTGATCATGAATATAGAATGAATTTTAAATCATAAATATAAAATTGAAAAGTAACTCTAATTGAATTCATAAAAAGAAATGTGCAAGGTTCTTTGAAAAGTATCGTAGCATTAATTTCATATGCAAAGGTAAGCCATTGAATTCTAAAAGTTGTTTTATATCTATCATGTGAATTCACTCTTTCTTTATTGTAACTTGAGAACCGTGATTGTGCAGAAAATCATGTTGAACATGAAGTGAAGTTCCAAAAAAGTAGATGGAAGGCCATGAAGATGATTGCAGGGATTGAAAGTGAAGTCCAACTTTATTATGTAAATGAGGATTTCAACACTACAACTATTTGAACTAAAGTTTAGCATGTTTGTGAACCCATTGGAGGGGTTGACTCTATACTCGTTCACGAAAGGATAATAAACTCAGAGATGTGGATCCCATAACCCTTACGGGTAGTAATAGAAAATTCATCAATCTTACGAGTAGTAATAGAAAATTCAAATAGGTTATAAATCCAAGGATGCTCCTACATTGCCCTTAATGTCAAAAAGGTCCTCTAACTTTATTGTAAGTTAAATGATTTATTTTTAAATAATTTATATAGAAAATAATACTTTTCTCCCGTTACCATGAGAGAAACACATTAAATTTTGTGTCTGGTAGAAACCAAAGTGATATTGATTTATTATTTTAACCAAGAGTCATCGGTTCCATGTTTGTGTTCTAAAGAATTGTTTCGATGCTCAGTGTGTTCCGAGAGAACAAAGAGTATTATTTGTGTAAACGCAAGGTTATCTTGAATCCATAAGCTATGTATTTTTACCAAGTCCTAGGTGTGAAGAAGTTCGATTATGATGCTGCCTTTATAAATGGGAGATGGGAGTGAGTAGTCAATTGTTACTAAGTCATAGATTTGATGTGGTGGTTAATAAGTCTCATTATGATGTCTTTTTAAGCCTTAATGAATGGGCGTGAGGAGTCACTTGTTCCTTGTTGTTGTTGAAAGAATGTGATACTGGTAACTCAAATTACTTTTTATTTAGTGAATGAAAAATTGTTGAAATACTAGTTTGTATTACTTAAATAGTAATTTTGGATATTTAGATAAAACTATAACTCTAAATTAATCTAAAATCACAATTTACAATTGTCTAAATTAATCTAAAATCACAATTTGCAAGTTAAAATTGCAATTTTACATTAAATTAAAAATACCATAACTCCAAAATTAATCTAAAATTACAATTTGCAATTGGTAAAATTGCAATTTCAATTGGAAATTTTGATAGGATAATTAAAAAAAACATGAAAATAACTAAGCCATATGATGACCTCTTATCTCACACTAATTGTAATGTTCGTGCTGTCTGTTTCTTAGTGCGTAGCCCGTTTTACCTCGGCTGGCCTTCTTTATTTAAAGCTATTGCTACTCCCTATAGCCATTACTTCCTTGCCAAAAATCTGAGAAAACAATAGTATATTAATTTTATAATTAGAAGCCGAAAGTTTGAATGTCGTTCAATATTACAAACTAAGAGGGCAGTTACCCTATCCTCTGGCATGGGCATGGGTAGCCCATGCCAGCTTTTGTTAAAAAATATCTATATGAATAAAAACGGAGACAGCTGTACCGTCAAGATGGAGATGGAGCAGGTGATTGAGATGTACCGTCAAGATGGAGATGGAGCAGGTGAATGAGAAGAATTGCCAGGAAAAAGATTCAAGGTAGAAATAAGAGTCTCTGCGATCACCATATTCGCAGCGTCACTAGGATGATATTCATCCCAAAACAAATATTTGCTTCTGTCTGGACACAGCTTGGCAGCACCCACGCAACTTAATGTGGGCCGATATCTTCCAAAACTGCAGCAAGGAGTATCCGAATTCTCGAAACCTGCAAACGTAAAATGTCGTTAATAAACTCAATCACCAATACAAAACCAACCCATGAAACATGCTGTTATTTGACTAGCTAATTGCTATGTATTAAAGCTATTTAATTCTCACCATAAGCTTTGGGATTCTCTATAAGCTTCGTAAAGAAATCGTAACCATCTGCAAAGATAAACCCAGCTGCTGGCAGTTTTGAACTTAGATCCGTTATCAGGTTTTTGACAGCCGCGTTAAACTTGACGGCATAATCGTTGAGATTTTGTTGGCAACTTCCATCCGTTGTCAGTACCCGCTGCAGTGGAATGCATCCCACAGGTCCCAATCCTGTGAAGAGCAACTTGCGCACGCCTAAATTGTGTAGCGTCTGCGCCATTTTATATGTTAAGATGAATAATAATAGGAGCATTGATGATGATAGTCTCAAATTTAGGGTTTTGGAAAACTCACCGTTAGTTGTTGGCGCAATGTGGAGACAAGATAATCTATGAAATCATGGGGAGTGTATTGCCAGGAATCGGCCTGGACGGGGAGCAAATAATTATTGATGTAGTCGTTGCTGCCGATAGACATTAAATAGATGGATTCATTAAAGAACTTTTCCGCCCGGGCATGCCCGATTTTCTTGGCGATGGTCATCTTAGTGCCTTGAAACATCTCTATTTGCGTCCACAGACACAGTCGCTGAATCTACACGCGGCGGGCATACAGTTAACAGGTCAGAAAACGAAATTAACAAAAAAAAAAAAGGAAAACCATTTGCAGAGAGATAGAGAGAGAAGTTATTACAAAAAGAGATCCCGTTTCGTTAAGAATGCCTCCTCCACCAGAAGCATAGTTGACACCTCGTTTCAACACGGTGTTATCATCAGTAGATGGATCCAGGTACGCCGCCGGGATTGGCAAACCTGTTTTCTGAGCTGCAATATTAGCAACACGCAATCCATGAATACCTCCAAAATGCCCAATGTTCCAAGGGGAAACAAGTTGAATTCTGGAAGAGAGAAATGAGAAATACCAACTATATCACAAATGGTTCGGCCATTGGTGTATCTGCCAGTGGGCAATCCGTTACCAAAATCAATGCCATACCATGGATAATTGGACTTCGCTAGACTCCGCGGCAGGTGATTGTTATTTCCAACATCTGACAAAGAATCCCCGAAAATAAAAGATACAGGCTTTATTTCTGTTTCTGCTGCACCTGTGCCAACGTATATCGCCACCACCATCAACATAGCCTTCAAAAATGTAATGGGTGCCTCAAACCCAAACCTATCCATTGTTTCCAGATACAGAAAGTGCTCTGCTCCAATTGTTCTCGGATACACCTAGTGCTCTGCCCGAACGGGATCCCGCGCCCACCCGTATTTATAATATAATTTTGGTATTGTAGTCCGATACATAAAGGGAAAATATCAGAAGTGATGGACGAGAAATACTAAAACATTGATCGTTACGTGGTAGTGGGGGCAGATACACTGGACTGTTCGACAGCAAGTAATCCACCCACCAAAACTGAAATTCACCATTCACAGTTACGTTAGATATGTGGTAATTGAGGACTGTTGGGTTTCGTAGTTCCTTGTAGTAACTATAAACATGGAAGTAGTTCTCTTTTGAGTATGTAGGATTTCGTAGTTTCTGGTACACCATTGAAAACATCGAAAATCGTTGAAAACCGTTGGGTTTCGTAGTTTCTGTCTATGTTTTGTGATTTGTAGGGTTTCGTAGTTTCTGTCTAAGCTTTGTGATATGTACGGTTTCGTAGTTTCTTGTAGGCCATTTTAAACATGGAAGGGATGGTTACACTTACTAAAGGGATGGTTGCACTTACTAAAGTAACGTGTAGATTGAAGGATTGGCGATATCTTCAATCGTGTATTGATAACAGGTGGAGACCCATGTGGTTACGTGTCTAATATGTATATCGCCCACTTTTAGGACAAACAAAAATCCACAAGGCTCATCACATGGGAAATGGTGTACACTAAATTTTGGCTTTCACATGGAAATGGTTATAGTTTGATTTAATGGATGGGAATTTTGATTTTAGGATTTTGTTAAAAAAAAAATTAATAATATATAGAGGGGTAGGGTATGTATGTCTTTCTAAATTTTAGTAGTTAAATTAGCGGGTCTTTTGTTTCACAAATAAGGGGGTCTCATACATCAATTTGGTGTGTGGCTTGATCGTTACTTGTCCACTTATTAACATAGTTTTATTGATAATGTTTAATTTATAATATGTGGTAATAAATCACATAATTATCCATAATTACCCTTATCAAATTTCTCTTCACCTTAACATTAAAAGATATTCAATCCTATAGTATGCATATTCCTAATGATAAATTATTCCTTGAATTAAAGTGTGATTCAATAAAGGTAAATGAAGCAAAGAAATTATTCCTTGAATTAAAGTGTGATTCAATAAAGGTAAATGAAGCAAAGATCCACCCACTCAAAAGTTTTAATTCCTACAATTAAAGTGTGATTCAATAAAGGTGAATAAAGCAAAGCTCCACCCACTTAAAAGTTGTAATTCCTTGAATTAAAGTTTGATTCAATAAAGGTGTTTGAAGCAAAGCTCCACCAACTTAAAAGTTGCAAGTATCCATAGATTGGGAAACGACAATATGCACACCCACAATTAGAAGATACACTATAACATATTCCTTAAATCCTCCCTTGAATGAATGAAGAGGTGATTAAAGAAACGACCAACACGTCATAACACAAGAATGTTCTAAAATGCAAGTGTGTTTAATCATGTGCACAAGAGCATGTTTCATTCAGTGCATGTGTTATAAATGTGCATGTTTTACTATTCACAATATCCATTTTTTTCAAAAACATATTTTTTCATACATTTTCTCACCATATTCAATAACACTTATCAAATTGATGACATAGCATTGCAGTAATGTGGTAGTGTGACAACTACTAAAAGTTTGAGTTAATAGGAATTTTCCTTCATTTTATTTATTTATTTATTTTTTCTAAAAGGTTTAATTTCCTTCATCTTGTAATTTTTTAAAATATTATAACTTTAAATTCCCAATCAACTACATATAATTTGAATCCAACTCCCTAACTAATTATGTTTAATTTAAACCCAAAATCCCATTCAACTTTATATAATTTGAACCCAAATCCCTAATAACATGTCACACCACCTCCATATGCAAACTTAGATATGGACAACTACTTGACCAAACTTCAACCTCTAATTCATAGATTCAAAAGAGTTGGAGAGTCAATGCATCTTTCCCATAATCACAATCACTAGTGACAATTATTACATCCATTGTCCTTACACAAGGCTAATTGACGATATGAATAAGTATCGATTTCACGTGTATGAGCCTTTGTGCATAAGATTACAAGATAAATATTTAAAAATTAAAAAAGAAACTCTCATGCAAATGTTTATTTAACCCTAGAATTGGTTCTCCTACTCATAAGAAATGCATGAACGCATCAACTAGTACACATATCAACCATTTATCAATAATGGATAGATATATGATTTATAGTCTATGGAAGAAATTTCTTAATAACAAAGAGGTTTAATGTTTTTTTATACAAATTATACACATAGTTTTGTTTAGGGAATCATGCCAATTGTTTTAGTTAAAGGTAATTATAAGCGGCTATTAGGCAGTGAAAACAAAAGTGACAATGAGATAACATATAACATGATTTAGATTATAATTCTATATGCCTTCTTAGGCCTCAACATAATATGTCCATGTATTTCCTCCTATTGTTCATCATGTTTTTGAGGACCATATTATGATTTCAACATTGACACAATGATTGTTGCATCATTGCATATTTGTAGAGGAAACTCATCAAGAGGGATCTTCAAACAATCATGTGTATCTTGAGGGTGGACAGGGATGATCTTTTGGATATGTAGTGGCTTCTAGATAGGTAGGATTCTTTAAGTACACATCTTAGCATCTCATTTAGCCTAAAGTTGTAGGAAGACATGTTACTAGCGAATGGTAGTGGATATTCATGATTCCTTAATGATGTAAGTAGAAAATTGTTATCATTGTTTATATATATATATATATATATATATATATCAAGGGGTTAGCTCAATAGGTTGTCATTAATGTTGTTAAAATTTTGCTAGTCCATGCAATTAGGTGCTTAGTTCAAATCACCTTGGATAAGGCAAACTGACTTTAACCGATGGCCAATGGGTTTATTGCAAATCTCATCCATAATTGTGGAGAAAAATCCCTTAGGTTCCCTATGAGGTTATGTGTGTGTGTGTGTGTGTGTGTGGAAGCTAATGACGATCTCATGACGCGTTAGTGACAATGCAAACATGGAAAAAAAAATTATGTTAACTTGGAGGGATTATTAAATGTACTTTTACAATGAATTTTAATATGGTATAATACAACTTTTATTCATAGAAATTGTCAATAACTATGTGAAATTTGAGTTTTTCTAAAAGTGGTATGTTTTTGTTTTCTAGCAAAATATAAGGTATATGTTTTTGTTCATGTAGGTGTTGAGTACCTTAACGATGAAATTTCATTCCAAAAACTTGTATAATTCAATTTTCTAGTGGAGTGTGTTTTTTGGAAATTTATAATATTATTTTTTTATTTTTTTAAATTATGAAAGTCAATATATCCTTGAAATTACAATGCCTTTCGCAGGTTAGGAGGGTCTTAACATAATATATATATATATATATATATGTTCAGATCTACTGTCGACAAAACGTTATAGCAAAAACAAGAGAGGTATGTAGGATTTTGATATATAGATTAAATTTATTAAACAATATTAATTTAAAAAAAAACTATATTTTTTTAATCTTCATAGGTGACTCTATCTATTTCTATCATTTGTTAACAATTGAATTGTATAGCCTATAGAAACATAATTTCAAAAACATAGTTATAGAGAGGTATTAAAAAAATGGAGTTTTTTATCAATTTGCAGACCGAACCACTAGGTTTGTCATATTGAACCTAAATCCAAGGAAACCAAGTCACCATACACATATGCTAAAGTTGTCAATCCGGGCAAAAAAAAATTGAATTCAAAAGAATGTGCACATGTTCTTAATGACACACACAAGTCTAGGAATGCAAACATGTTCCTTATAGCACGCATGCACTATAGGAACAAGAACATGATTTTGTAACCTATTTCTTATTTACCATCCCCCC